>SJYX01024061.1:717358-743033 GCA_006410675.1 Oreotragus oreotragus | reverse complement strand
GTTTTCTGAATGTTGAGCTTTAAGCCAACTTTTTCGCTCTCCTCCTTCACTTTCATCAAGAGGCTTTTTAGCTCCTCCTCACTTTCTGCCATAAGGGTGGTGTCATCAGCATATCTGAGGTTATTGATATTTCTCCCGGCAATCTTGATTCCAGCTTGTGTTTCTTCCAGTCCAGCGTTTCTCATGATGTACTCTGCATATAAGTTAAATAAGCAGGGAGACAATATACAGCCTTGATGTACTCCTTTTCCTATTTGGAACCAGTCTGTTGTTCCATGTGCAGTTCTAACTGCTTCCTGACCTGCAAACAGATTTCTCAAGAGGCAGGTTAGGTGGTCTGGTATTCCCATCTCTTTCAGAATTTTCCACAGTTTATTGTGATCCACACAGTCAAAGGCTTTGGCATAGTCAATAAAGCAGAAATAAATGTTTTACATTAGTCTACATCAGATTCTAGAAGCACATTGTTTAACATTGATTCAGGACACTTGACTTTATGTCTACCACAGTTATTTTTTAGTGTATAAGAATTTGCTAAACATTTTTATTACCAGCACAGGGTCAATATACTAGTGGTAGGAGGATAGCAACAAAAACAAATAGCAATAACACTTAAACTCCTTTTATTATCTCTCTTTATTCTGAGTTACAGGTCATTATACATAATTTGAATTTTGTGCTTGTGTAACCTTTCTTTGAACTTCCTTACTCTAGATTGTATCTTCCACCCTTCTATTTTTTTGTACCGAACTGTGAGACCTTATAATTAGTTCATCACTGTCTTCACTTAACCAAGAATTTGACTTTATCTAGCAACTTCAAGATTTCAAATCTTATAGACTTTGTGGGTTGAAAAGACTTTGATACACCCTAATCTCTATCCGTTCAGTTCAGCTCAGTCACTCACTCATGTCCAACTCTTGGCCACCTCATGGACTGAAGCACACCAGGCTTCCCTGTCCATCACCAACTCCCGGAGCTTGCTCAAATTCATATCCATCCAGTTGGTGATGCCATCCAAACATTTCATCCTCTGTCATCCCCTTCTCCTCCTGCCTTCAATCTTTCCCAGCATCAGGGTCTTTTCCAGTGAGTCAGTTCTTCGCATCAGGTGGCCAAAGTATTGCAGTTTCAGCTTCAGCATCAGTCCTTCCATTGAAGACTCAGGATTGATTTCCTTTAGGATGGGCTGGTTGGATCTCCTTGCAGTCCAAGGAACTCTCCAAGAGTCTTCTCCGAAACCATAGTTCAAAAACATCAGTTCTTTGGTGCTCAACTTTCTTTATGGTCCAACTCTCACATTCATACATGACTACTGGAAAAAAACATGGCTTTAATCATGTAGACCTTTGTCACCAGAGTAGTGTCTCTGCTTTTTAATATGCTGTCTATGTTACCCACAGCATTTCTTTAAAGCAATAGAAACATATTAAACAGCTTTGTCGAAGCTCAAATTTATTTTGATTTTTCACAGTCATTCAGTAGTCCTGCACACTGTTAGACTCTGAGGGAGAGGGAGAGGAAGAGGGAGAGGGTGGGATGATTTGGGAGAATAGCACTGAAATATGTATACTATCATGTAAGAAATGAATCGCCAGTCTATGTTTGATGCAGGATGCAGGATGCTTGGGGCTGGTGTATGGGGATGATCCGGAGGGATGATGTGGGATGGGAGGTGGGAGGGGGGTTCATGTTTGGGAGTTCGTGTACACCCGTGGCAGATTCATGTCAATGTATGCCAAAACCAATAGAAAAAAAAAAAACTTTTGAAAGAATTTTTATTAATAATTTAAAAAGTCTAAGTAGGTTATATTGAGCCCTTCCCCTATGATTATTTATTCTCTTTAATATCTATAAGTTAATCCAACACAGTTTACTCAGATTTTGCAAAGAACTGTATATGTTGCTTTCTGTCAGATCCCATAACTAATTCTAAAAATCATCTATGTCTGGTTCTCTCTTTTTCTAGGCACATTTCCAGCCCCTTGGAATCAGGCACCAACAAGTGAGTCATTATGTTTAAGATGTTTTGGAGTTCATGTTTTGGTTGCATTATGCAGTTACCTCAGGGACGGGGGAGCCTGGTGGGCTGCCGTCTATGGGGTTGCACAGAGTCAGACACAACTGAAGTGACTTAGCAGCAGCTAACCTTTGAATTATTAGTATGTTTTGATACTGAGTCATATCTCTGTTATTTAAAGTCTCATTTAACTCTCCTATTGCATGTATCATCTCAGTTAAAAAAAAAGAACTTAAACGCCATGCTCTAGGTATGTTCAGCTTTAGTGATCATGCCAGTTTTCAAAAACTGGTTTATTATCTCATACTCTCACCAACAGTCCATGAGTTTCAGTTGCTCTACATTCTCAACAACACTTGGTTTTGTCAACTAAAATAACTGATCATTATAATTGGTTTGCAGTAATTTGGCATTTTGATTGTAATTTATATATTTAAAGTCTGTTTGTGGTTCGGATACCCTCTTTTGAGAATTGTCTAAGTCCTTTTCCTGTTTTTTAAAGTGTGTTGTCTGTACTTTTCCAATTAACTTTATATAGTTTTAAATATATATGTGGGTATAGATCTATTGTAGGGTACAGGTATTGGAAGTATTTTCCAGTTTGTAAAGTCCTTTTTTACTTTCTTAATTATATCTCTTGATACTTTTAATCTAGATTAATTTGAAGTTCAATTAAACATTTTTACCTTTTTTCCTTTTACCTTTGCTCTCATTGCCTTTTTAAGAAATCTTCAACTACTTCAAAGTCAAAGACTTTTTTCTGTAATAAACTGTTCTTTTCTAATATATACATCTAAGTCCTGCTTTAGCTTTTCACAGTTTTGGATACAATTTAGTTTCCATTATCATTCATTCCATGTCATATTATTCCAATTTAAGTATTATAGTAATTAGGGATTTAATATAGGTTTCAGAAGTCACAAGGATGGGGTAAGAGACGAGGTAATGAAAGCACAGAGGGGCTCCAATTGGGGTATAAAAGAAATAGTAAATAAATGGCTTCCACTGGAATTTCTAGATATATTGGAGAAACTGAAGCTTGAAGAAAGTTTTAGAAAAGTCTTCACATTTGGCTTATTGATTCAAAGAAGCTCATACGGAGGTCTGTGAATATGGCTATTAAAATATAGTGAAGCTGGTATGACAGTCTTTAAAAAATAATGGTTTCTGCCACATTTTTCCTTTGGTCTCAATAGTACTATAGCTGGTAAGTGTTCTTTGGTAAAGTGACCCCAAACCAAACTTACATTTTTATAGAATCTGAGTTATTAACAGCTCTTTTGGGGCCTGTTTCTGTTGATTGTTGCAGTTTTGCATTCAATTTACCACATGACATCAAAATACTAGAAGACCCCTCAGAAAATGTGTTCCAAACACATTCCTCCCTTCTACATGATGTAGTGGCAACCCAAGTTCCTCTTGGTATTCTCCATTCAGTATAGAAAGAGACTCAACTGGGAGCCTTTAGCCACCAGCAATCCCAACAAGTGAGGGCATGAGTGCTTCAGTCCAGAAGGAGTAATCTGGGCACTGCACCCCCCATCTGCTGGGGTCCAGCCCTGGTGGATCCAGGGTAATTTGAAGCGGGGACAGAGTCGGCAATTAAAGAGAGATTAATTAGAAATTTAAAGAGAGATTAGAGAAGAATAATGTAGTGAAAAATAGAGGAGAAAAGAGACTGATATTCCTTGGTTTACACGGACAGCTAATGAAGTCTCAAGACAAGAAACTTACACCGTTTATGTTAGGCTACAGGCGCCCACTTGAATAGCGGAGGGTGCCCCGCCTTGGGCTACGTCTCACGTGGGTCTTAGAAGCCTGGGCAAATAAGTAGACACGGAGAGCCTCTGTGTTCCAAGGGATAAGCCTGAAAGGAGAGGGAGGGAGAGGGAAAAAGAGAGAGAAAGAGTCGACATGGGGGAGGCCAAGCTTGTGCAAAAACCCTATAACTTTATTTTCAAAAGGTGCTTATATACCCTAAGTTTTACATAGTGGAAGATACAGAGTCATGCAGGGGCAGCAGTCCTGACCCTTATTGATACCAGGCTTTTTCTCTGCATATCTTTCTGTATGCAAAAGGTCTCAGGTGATTTACATTATCTTCTGGCCAAGAGGCCTGTTAACACTTTATGGCTCTCTTCCTTAATGAATGTTAATCTCATTTCCCCTGAAGTGTTTTTCTTTAATCTGCATCACCCTTAAAGCACTAAATAAAGTTACATCCCTGTAGAACAAAGGTGCAGTGCGTTATAACAAAGAAGGTACTTAACTCAAAGGTCTATGTTGCTACTTGTTTTTTCTATATACCAACTATATCAACAAATAAAAGATATGAAAATTTGGCAGCAAGTATTGGCTCAACAATGAAACCCTTAATCAGTCCTATTCTAATGATTTTGACTCCCCAGAAACCTCTACATTCCTAGGATGTTTTAAGCTTCCTGTGCCTCTCCTGGTCGGGAGGCTGTGAGCAATCACATGCACAGTTGTAAAAGGTCCGGACAGACCTGTCAGGCAAGTTAGAAAGCTACTAGAGGTGTTTGAGCTGAGATGCTCCTTTTATATCCAGGAGACAGTTAGCTGGAGCTCTAAGTTAACTTTTTCCAGAAAAAGGTGGTGGGGAATAGCCCCCTGTTAATGTCAGAGGAGTTGGTGAAAGGCATTATGCAGTAAGGTAGGCAGACTCTGGTTTTGGGGGTAGATGCTCGATAATTTCCAGGGGAACCCCTGAGGCTTGATCCCGCCTTTGCATATTCCGAGCCTCCTTCCTCATGACCTTTGCCATGAGCGATATTCCTCACGCTGACTCCCAGTACCTATCTATTACTGTCCTACTCTTATGTTGCTCTCAGTCTCTTATTTTATATCAAAAGTTCAATGAGAGGCTCTGCTATGCTTTTGGTTGTTTTTTTTTCTTGAGAGATAAGATTAGTGGGATAAGACTACAACCCCTGCTGTAGCTGGTCTTAGGAGTGAAAATGATATGCCTTGTCTTCATTCACTTCTGTCCATTTGAGATACTCTCTTTTGGATAGCACTTCTGCCAGTATAGGGTACCCACCAAGACCCTTATCCTTTAGAATTCTTAATATCTTCTCAAATCATAGCTATTGCATTTGTCCATTTATTTTCAAAAATGGTCAAACATATATCAAAGCACATACACATGGACGCCCTGAGTATCAAACATAATCCTTACTATTCCTCCATCTAAGAACAGCCCTACCTCCTCATGATGATTATGGTCAATTATATCTTCCTAAATGATAATTCCTTTCCTTGCCTGCTTGTTTCTTGATGTAAGGAAACTTAAGTGACCGAGTGATTACCATAACTTAAAGTTAGGTGGTACTCTTTCTATTCCTCACGGGGAAATATTTGTCTCTGGGAACCAAGATGTCTAAACCCATATTACCATGGGGACAGGAAGCTTAAATTCTCCAACAAAGACATTGAGTTTGATGCTAAGCAAGGCTACAATGACTTTTATCTTTGGTAACCAAACCCATGTTTTATCCTATCTATTTAAGACACAGAAACATTAAATGATCATTGATTTAGCATAAAAGTTAATATTGACAAAGGTCTCCCCATGTTTATCAGCTATCACATACAAACTTACTTGTCTCAGTTATACCTTTAAAAGGCATTTCCATCACTCCATCAGGTGAACAATTTCTAGGCAGTGAGATGGGTAATAGAACCAATGGAACCTCTGTATATGGGTTAAGTTTCATACTTTTTTTTCTATAAAGAGGAGTCATGTTATTTGGGATAGTGGATAAGTCGATCACACCAGATGTGATTCTGTCTGAGGCCTCACAAGGAGTAAAGCATACCCTACTGAATGTGTTTTAATTCTACTCAAGCTGAATCACTGCTCTTTCCAGTATGAAAGGGATCCAATGTAATTAACTTGCCATCAAGTAACAGGTTGTCTCTTCAAAGTGAAGTGAAAGTCACTCAGTTGTGTCCAACTCTTTGTGACCCTATGGACTATACAGTCCATGGAATTGCCCAGGCCAGAATATTGGAGTGAGTAGCCTTTCCCTTCTCCAGGGGATATTCCCAACCCAGGGATCGAACCTAGGTCTCCCACATTGCAGGCAGATTCTTTACCAGCTGAGCCACAAGGGAAGCTCAAAGGATGATATTATATCCGGGACACAGAATTAATCTCTATTGCTGACTTTGTCAACAGCAGAGATTGGAAGTCCCTACAGTTGGATTTTATACATAGTCTTTATTGCTGTCTCCATGCCTGTTTGTGTCTGTAAGCTCACTGTAGGTTCCTTTGGGGAAAAGAGTAGGGAAGTCATTATTCTATTGATTTGCTGTTGATTTGAAGAGCCTTTCTTCATGGAGACTCAGTCTTTCCTGTGGTCATGAAATTCAAGGTTGAAACTGGATTAAGTCAAACAGCTGGGCAAGGGACTGGTTCTTAAAAGGACAGCCGACTTCAACATCTTGACTACCTTTCCTTAATTTTTTTTTTTTTAATTTTTAGGTTGAAGAGCTTCTTTATTGTAAGCTCATTAGTTTGTGGCTTGGGACATAGTGATATATTAACCATCTCCTTAATTCTCAAGGGGTTATATCCCTTTGGCTGCCACTTTGATGCTCAAAGTCATTTTAGTACTGCCATCTGGCCTCTATCACTTAGGGTTCCTATCATCCATGTTGCTATCAGGGTTTACTATTCTGAAATAGCATCTTCTATTAATTTCTATACCAATGAATCACATTGAGTTTCTTGGTGATAGTTAATGCCTCTTTCCCTAGGACATTCCTTTTTTTTTTTTTTTTTTTTTTAAGTGTCTTTTACTGAGCCCTCAGTATAAAACTTAGACAGCTGGTGAATATTTTTGACCTTAGGTAGTGTGTCTACTTAAGCATATCTATTTTTCTGAGAATTTTAACCTCTTCCTCAACTGTCTTTTATAGAAATGCTGACATTTCTATTTATTTACTCTTAGCCATCTCTTTCTCTAACCTCCAAGAGCCATCTTAACAGGGTGTTATTATCATACTCTGGAGGTTTTGCTAAGATGATAAAATTTGTTTCGTGGGATGGTCTCATGCCCGTAAACTCCCCTTATTCAACTTTCACTTCTTCCCCTGTTTGTTCAGACCATGTAAACTCCCTGGCATCCTATCAGTGTATGATGACTACGCCTTGAATCTCCTTTCAGCTATACTCCCATTCCTCTCTTAGTACTTCCTTGATCATGATCTGTTATAGCTTAATTGTACTTACAAGCCTGGTGGTCCATATATGTAGTGAGGGTAGATCCTGAGGAAGGGGCATGCTTTCTTGTAAGCCAGAGGCCTCTACATCATCTTCAATCAAAGGAGTGCATTTACCTTTAATAGGGAGTAGTGGGCCATTTCTGAGCATTGTGGGACTCAGAAGAATCTAGAGATGCAAAATTTTTGAAATCATCAGTCTAGATATCTCTGTATCATTTCTTAATGTCCCCTTCTCTCCACTTAATGCCTAAAATATGCTAAATGACTGAGAATTGACAGACTTTTGTAACTACTATTACAAACAAATTTATAATTGATTCCTGGGTCAAATCCTTATGTTTTCATGCACTCTAGCTTCTTAGGATGAGAGTCTACTTACATACTGAAAGTCCTTGAGCTTTCAAACTAAGATTTTAATTGGCAAGTAATCACGTTCACTTTTTTCATCAACTGTTTTTCAATGCATTAGAAGTATCTACAGAAGGCNGTCCATGAGTTTCAGTTGCTCTACATTCTCAACAACACTTGGTTTTGTCAACTAAAATAACTGATCATTATAATTGGTTTGCAGTAATTTGGCATTTTGATTGTAATTTATATATTTAAAGTCTGTTTGTGGTTCGGATACCCTCTTTTGAGAATTGTCTAAGTCCTTTTCCTGTTTTTTAAAGTGTGTTGTCTGTACTTTTCCAATTAACTTTATATAGTTTTAAATATATATGTGGGTATAGATCTATTGTAGGGTACAGGTATTGGAAGTATTTTCCAGTTTGTAAAGTCCTTTTTTACTTTCTTAATTATATCTCTTGATACTTTTAATCTAGATTAATTTGAAGTTCAATTAAACATTTTTACCTTTTTTCCTTTTACCTTTGCTCTCATTGCCTTTTTAAGAAATCTTCAACTACTTCAAAGTCAAAGACTTTTTTCTGTAATAAACTGTTCTTTTCTAATATATACATCTAAGTCCTGCTTTAGCTTTTCACAGTTTTGGATACAATTTAGTTTCCATTATCATTCATTCCATGTCATATTATTCCAATTTAAGTATTATAGTAATTAGGGATTTAATATAGGTTTCAGAAGTCACAAGGATGGGGTAAGAGACGAGGTAATGAAAGCACAGAGGGGCTCCAATTGGGGTATAAAAGAAATAGTAAATAAATGGCTTCCACTGGAATTTCTAGATATATTGGAGAAACTGAAGCTTGAAGAAAGTTTTAGAAAAGTCTTCACATTTGGCTTATTGATTCAAAGAAGCTCATACGGAGGTCTGTGAATATGGCTATTAAAATATAGTGAAGCTGGTATGACAGTCTTTAAAAAATAATGGTTTCTGCCACATTTTTCCTTTGGTCTCAATAGTACTATAGCTGGTAAGTGTTCTTTGGTAAAGTGACCCCAAACCAAACTTACATTTTTATAGAATCTGAGTTATTCACAGTTCTTTTGGGGCCTGTTTCTGTTGATTGTTGCAGTTTTGCATTCAATTTACCACATGACATCAAAATACTAGAAGACCCCTCAGAAAATGTGTTCCAAACACATTCCTCCCTTCTACATGATGTAGTGGCAACCCAAGTTCCTCTTGGTATTCTCCATTCAGTATAGAAAGAGACTCAACTGGGAGCCTTTAGCCACCAGCAATCCCAACAAGTGAGGGCATGAGTGCTTCAGTCCAGAAGGAGTAATCTGGGCACTGCACGCCCCATCTGCTGGGGTCCAGCCCTGGTGGATCCAGGGTAATTTGAAGCGGGGACAGAGTCGGCAATTAAAGAGAGATTAATTAGAAATTTAAAGAGAGATTAGAGAAGAATAATGTAGTGAAAAATAGAGGAGAAAAGAGACTGATATTCCTTGGTTTACACGGACAGCTAATGAAGTCTCAAGACAAGAAACTTACACCGTTTATGTTAGGCTACAGGCGCCCACTTGAATAGCGGAGGGTGCCCCGCCTTGGGCTACGTCTCACGTGGGTCTTAGAAGCCTGGGCAAATAAGTAGACACGGAGAGCCTCTGTGTTCCAAGGGATAAGCCTGAAAGGAGAGGGAGGGAGAGGGAAAAAGAGAGAGAAAGAGTCGACATGGGGGAGGCCAAGCTTGTGCAAAAACCCTATAACTTTATTTTCAAAAGGTGCTTATATACCCTAAGTTTTACATAATGGAAGATACAGAGTCATGCAGGGGCAGCAGTCCTGACCCTTATTGATACCAGGCTTTTTCTCTGCATATCTTTCTGTATGCAAAAGGTCTCAGGTGATTTACATTATCTTCTGGCCAAGAGGCCTGTTAACACTTTATGGCTCTCTTCCTTAATGAATGTTAATCTCATTTCCCCTGAAGTGTTTTTCTTTAATCTGCATCACCCTTAAAGCACTAAATAAAGTTACATCCCTGTAGAACAAAGGTGCAGTGCGTTATAACAAAGAAGGTACTTAACTCAAAGGTCTATGTTGCTACTTGTTTTTTCTATATACCAACTATATCAACAAATAAAAGATATGAAAATTTGGCAGCAAGTATTGGCTCAACAATGAAACCCTTAATCAGTCCTATTCTAATGATTTTGACTCCCCAGAAACCTCTACATTCCTAGGATGTTTTAAGCTTCCTGTGCCTCTCCTGGTCGGGAGGCTGTGAGCAATCACATGCACAGTTGTAAAAGGTCCGGACAGACCTGTCAGGCAAGTTAGAAAGCTACTAGAGGTGTTTGAGCTGAGATGCTCCTTTTATATCCAGGAGACAGTTAGCTGGAGCTCTAAGTTAACTTTTTCCAGAAAAAGGTGGTGGGGAATAGCCCCCTGTTAATGTCAGAGGAGTTGGTGAAAGGCATTATGCAGTAAGGTAGGCAGACTCTGGTTTTGGGGGTAGATGCTCGATAATTTCCAGGGGAACCCCTGAGGCTTGATCCCGCCTTTGCATATTCCGAGCCTCCTTCCTCATGACCTTTGCCATGAGCGATATTCCTCACGCTGACTCCCAGTACCTATCTATTACTGTCCTACTCTTATGTTGCTCTCAGTCTCTTATTTTATATCAAAAGTTCAATGAGAGGCTCTGCTATGCTTTTGGTTGTTTTTTTTTCTTGAGAGATAAGATTAGTGGGATAAGACTACAACCCCTGCTGTAGCTGGTCTTAGGAGTGAAAATGATATGCCTTGTCTTCATTCACTTCTGTCCATTTGAGATACTCTCTTTTGGATAGCACTTCTGCCAGTATAGGGTACCCACCAAGACCCTTATCCTTTAGAATTCTTAATATCTTCTCAAATCATAGCTATTGCATTTGTCCATTTATTTTCAAAAATGGTCAAACATATATCAAAGCACATACACATGGACGCCCTGAGTATCAAACATAATCCTTACTATTCCTCCATCTAAGAACAGCCCTACCTCCTCATGATGATTATGGTCAATTATATCTTCCTAAATGATAATTCCTTTCCTTGCCTGCTTGTTTCTTGATGTAAGGAAACTTAAGTGACCGAGTGATTACCATAACTTAAAGTTAGGTGGTACTCTTTCTATTCCTCACGGGGAAATATTTGTCTCTGGGAACCAAGATGTCTAAACCCATATTACCATGGGGACAGGAAGCTTAAATTCTCCAACAAAGACATTGAGTTTGATGCTAAGCAAGGCTACAATGACTTTTATCTTTGGTAACCAAACCCATGTTTTATCCTATCTATTTAAGACACAGAAACATTAAATGATCATTGATTTAGCATAAAAGTTAATATTGACAAAGGTCTCCCCATGTTTATCAGCTATCACATACAAACTTACTTGTCTCAGTTATACCTTTAAAAGGCATTTCCATCACTCCATCAGGTGAACAATTTCTAGGCAGTGAGATGGGTAATAGAACCAATGGAACCTCTGTATATGGGTTAAGTTTCATACTTTTTTTTCTATAAAGAGGAGTCATGTTATTTGGGATAGTGGATAAGTCGATCACACCAGATGTGATTCTGTCTGAGGCCTCACAAGGAGTAAAGCATACCCTACTGAATGTGTTTTAATTCTACTCAAGCTGAATCACTGCTCTTTCCAGTATGAAAGGGATCCAATGTAATTAACTTGCCATCAAGTAACAGGTTGTCTCTTCAAAGTGAAGTGAAAGTCACTCAGTTGTGTCCAACTCTTTGTGACCCTATGGACTATACAGTCCATGGAATTGCCCAGGCCAGAATATTGGAGTGAGTAGCCTTTCCCTTCTCCAGGGGATATTCCCAACCCAGGGATCGAACCTAGGTCTCCCACATTGCAGGCAGATTCTTTACCAGCTGAGCCACAAGGGAAGCTCAAAGGATGATATTATATCCGGGACACAGAATTAATCTCTATTGCTGACTTTGTCAACAGCAGAGATTGGAAGTCCCTACAGTTGGATTTTATACATAGTCTTTATTGCTGTCTCCATGCCTGTTTGTGTCTGTAAGCTCACTGTAGGTTCCTTTGGGGAAAAGAGTAGGGAAGTCATTATTCTATTGATTTGCTGTTGATTTGAAGAGCCTTTCTTCATGGAGACTCAGTCTTTCCTGTGGTCATGAAATTCAAGGTTGAAACTGGATTAAGTCAAACAGCTGGGCAAGGGACTGGTTCTTAAAAGGACAGCCGACTTCAACATCTTGACTACCTTTCCTTAATTTTTTTTTTTTTAATTTTTAGGTTGAAGAGCTTCTTTATTGTAAGCTCATTAGTTTGTGGCTTGGGACATAGTGATATATTAACCATCTCCTTAATTCTCAAGGGGTTGTATCCCTTTGGCTGCCACTTTGATGCTCAAAGTCATTTTAGTACTGCCATCTGGCCTCTATCACTTAGGGTTCCTATCATCCATGTTGCTATCAGGGTTTACTATTCTGAAATAGCATCTTCTATTACTTTCTATACCAATGAATCACATTGAGTTTCTTGGTGATAGTTAATGCCTCTTTCCCTAGGACATTCCTTTTTTTTTTTTTTTTAAGTGTCTTTTACTGAGCCCTCAGTATAAAACTTAGACAGTTGGTGAATATTTTTGACCTTAGGTAGTGTGTCTACTTAAGCATATCTATTTTTCTGAGAATTTTAACCTCTTCCTCAACTGTCTTTTATAGAAATGCTGACATTTCTATTTATTTACTCTTAGCCATCTCTTTCTCTAACCTCCAAGAGCCATCTTAACAGGGTGTTATTATCATACTCTGGAGGTTTTGCTAAGATGATAAAATTTGTTTCGTGGGATGGTCTCATGCCCGTAAACTCCCCTTATTCAACTTTCACTTCTTCCCCTGTTTGTTCAGACCATGTAAACTCCCTGGCATCCTATCAGTGTATGATGACTACGCCTTGAATCTCCTTTCAGCTATACTCCCATTCCTCTCTTAGTACTTCCTTGATCATGATCTGTTATAGCTTAATTGTACTTACAAGCCTGGTGGTCCATATATGTAGTGAGGGTAGATCCTGAGGAAGGGGCATGCTTTCTTGTAAGCCAGAGGCCTCTACATCATCTTCAATCAAAGGAGTGCATTTACCTTTAATAGGGAGTAGTGGGCCATTTCTGAGCATTGTGGGACTCAGAAGAATCTAGAGATGCAAAATTTTTGAAATCATCAGTCTAGATATCTCTGTATCATTTCTTAATGTCCCCTTCTCTCCACTTAATGCCTAAAATATGCTAAATGACTGAGAATTGACAGACTTTTGTAACTACTATTACAAACAAATTTATAATTGATTCCTGGGTCAAATCCTTATGTTTTCATGCACTCTAGCTTCTTAGGATGAGAGTCTACTTACATACTGAAAGTCCTTGAGCTTTCAAAGTAAGATTTTAATTGGCAAGTAATCACGTTCACTTTTTTCATCAACTGTTTTTCAATGCATTAGAAGTATCTACAGAAGGCTCTTCAGTTTCATAGGTACTATAATTTTTACTTGTCCTAATTTCTTAAACACCAGTTTATTGCTCCCAACATAAATCACAAAACTCCTAGAAGAAAACATAGACAGAATACTGTTTGATTTGAATCTTGGCAATATTTTTTTGGATCTGTCTCCTTAAGGCAAAGGAAACTAAAGCAAAAATAAATGAATAGCATTTAATTAAACTTAAAAGATTTTACACAATACAGGAAATTATTGAAAAAATGAAAATACAACTTATTGAATGGGAGAAATATATGCAAATAATATAATTCTTAAGGGGTTAATATCTAATATATTTTAAAACTTCACACAAATTCATATCAAAAAATAAATAACTCTATTAAAAATGGGCAGAAGATCTGAACATTTTTCCAAAGAAGATATACAGATGACCAATGAGTGGATGGAAAGATGCTCAGCATAGCTAATTATCAAAAAAATATAAAGCAAAACTCCAATGAGATATAACCTCACAAGTGTTAGGATGGCTATCGTCAAAAAGATCACTAATAACAAATGTTGGTGAGGATGTGGAGGAAAGGGAACCCAGGTACACTGTTGGTGGGAATGTAAATTGGTGCAGCCACTACAGAAAACACTATGGAGGTTCCTCAAAAAACAAAAGATGGAACTACTGTAAGACCCAGATAGAACTAAGTCAAGTAATGGCAACCCTTGATAAAGCACTCATATTAGATTTCTTTCCTTATCTCAGTCTCTCTGGTCTTACTTTTTGCTCCTTGGGATTACTGCCCAAATAAAGCACTTGTTCAAAAGTAATTGTCTCAGGATAGAATGACTAATTAAAGTACCCCAAGTGGTAAAAAAGAAAGGGGGAAATATTTAGTGAGTTGTATTTCCAACAAGGGAAAGAAAAGCGTGTATGATTTGTTTCTTTCACTCTTGCCTAAGTAAAATTATGGAAGTCACGATTTTACTTGAGTCATCTTATAAGGGACTTCCCAAGCAGAACTTTTCGGGGCAAATGTTGTGTAGTAAACATCAAGATAAAAGATGACATTATTGGCTATTACTGATTATCATTACAAATATCTATCTAAGTCAAGATGCTTTTTCAATAGGAACAAATGATGACCCCACTCAACATGGTATCAGGTAACTGAAAGATTTTCTACTCTTATTGTTATATGCAGAGGTCAGCACTGATGTTTACTTAAAACAAAGTATGATGAAGAGAACTCTATGTTAATGTAATTACTCAATGAAAGGAATGCTATTTTATGAAGCTTGTTCATAACCTCCATATTTGCCACCATGAAATCTTATACTTGAGTCTATTAAGCAGGAAGCAGGGTACCTGGTAAAAAAGACAGTTTGTCATGTATAGAGGGAAGCCTCCTCTGCAGTGGTGCCTTTTGGTGAATATTCATTTGGGAAACAAATATTTTCACAGAAAAATTTGAGCAGTATACCATATGCTTCTACTCTAGAGTTTCTGTTCTCAAAGTTCCAAACATATTCTAACCATTTTCCTGACAAATCTTTAAAAAATGTAAAACAATATCATAAATCAGTAAACACACATTTTAATTTAAGAATACTCACAACAAAAGTGAGGGATCAGAAGTACCACCTCATATTTCATCCACTTGTAGGATCTTTCTTCACCACTGTCTTGCCTGGTCATATAGAAGGTATGTGCTGGCAACATATTACATGCAATCATCTTTAAATCAGGCCAGATGTTTTTTACTCCATAGACTTGTCATTAAGAAATCTTCATGGGCCCACAAGTGTAAGATGAAAGCAAGGTGGCAATACTGTAGAGTTCAAGCCAAATGTAATTATGTCTTCTAGAGCTACTCAGGTGTAACCTGAATTTCACCATATTCTCATAGTAGTGGATTCTTCCTATTCACACCTAGTTTCATATCCTGGTAGAACAGAAAGGTATCTGCTCCTGATAACTCATTTTTCAAATACGAAACAAAAAATCAATTTAAAATAAAATAGTGATATTTAAATATGTAAATACTCAGACACAACTGTATTAGAAGACATAACAAAAGTAGAAACACTCTGTTTGTTATAAATCTAAACTAACACAGTTGAATTATGGTGATGACTCAAAAATTATGAGCAAAATTGCCATTGCAGAACAAATTTTCTAAAATAGTAAACAGTACTTGGTACATTCAGAACAAAATGATGCACAGGCTTCTCATGATCTGTTTTTGTGATTAAAAAAAATTATAATTAGAATTTTTATCTAGTTTTTAACTTAAAGTTGAATATTGAATGCTGAAAAGGAGTTCAAATGATAGATAATATTGGAGTTGGGAGAAGTGTAACAAGGAGGAAAACCAGGTATCAAGAACACGGTTACCTGAGAAACTAATTCTTTCAGGGCAATGTACTTAAGCCTGTTTTTACCAATCTGATTCTTTTGATGGAATAATTTCTGTTATTTCACCACATGTTAATAAAACATCATACTATCTGCAGTCCAAAGAGCAGATAAATTATTACTTTAAAGCATTTGTGATAATGAAATTTTTCTTGCCAGGAATTAGATTACAATAGGAAATATGACCATTATTGGCCAGTGTTAAAGCATTTGAAATTTTCTCAAGCTGAGTTTCCATTGGTGTAGAAAGTAGTCAATAAGAAATATCCTTTCTTCACTTATTGGATGTTGTTAGCTCTATATGAAATTGTAGTCATAATGCAATTATGAAAAACATGTCAAAACAAACACGTGGAAAAAACATGGACTCTTGATACTGACAGTGAGTATAAATTCACTGCGTGTAATATTCCTGATGTCTGAACTTCTTGTTTCTTGAGATAATATATCCACTTATTGTTTAAACCATGTTAATTCGAATTTCTGTATCTTTCAACTAATGTTCTAACTAATATAGCAAATGTTGAAGAGTTATTTTAGCATTATACTTTTCAGTTTCTAAACTACACTCTAACACCAAAAAGTGCTCAAAAATGTATTTAAATTAACCATTAAATGAAATATTTTCACTACTGAACCTAAGAAGTCATCCTATCTTATTAATAAATATATGAAAAAGGCAATTTTGCTTCCTTGTTCCCATAAGCACTCAATAATCTATAGGGAAAAGGAAAGAGTGGCTAATCTATTAGTATCTATAAATTTAAATACTTTTCTAGTATAAAGGTGACTGAAAAATCATCTCTGCATTATTCACAATGCATATATAATGCTATTTTAAGAGTGTTAGTAATGAAAATGACACATTAGAATTTTATCTAGGGATTTGCATAACATTAGATTACATTCCTGACAATAGTTAAGATTAATTTTCTAGATTTTCAAAAAGTTTTCTTTAAAAAGCAAAACAAAAAAACTCTAAATAATAAAAGTCCATATTTCTAGCTGAATTTTATTTTGTGGTTAAAAACCAAATCTTAGTGGGTTACTTTGAAAATTATCTTGGGTGGCATTATATTAATTTTCTGATTGACAGGCTAATCTAAAGAAATTTTGGATAAAGCATGATTTAAAGAATAAAGGAGGATTTCCCTGGTGGTCCAGTGGGTGGTTAATAATCCACCTGCCATTGCAGGGAAAGTGGGTTTGATCCCTGGTCTGGGAAGATTCCACATGCCTCAGGGTAAATAAGCCTGTGTGCTGCAACTGCTAAAGCCCTTGCTCCTGAAGCCCATGGTATGCTCTGTAACAAAAGAAGAAGCCTGCCACAATGAGAAGCCTGCACACCACAACTAGAGGCCAGCCCCCCTCAGTGCAACTAGAGAAAGCTCATGCAAAACAATGAAGATGCAGCACAGCCCCAAATAAAATTTTTTATAAAAAACAATGTCCCCTTAAAAAAGGAGTAAAAGAATAAGGGCCTTATAAGACTATACTTGGAACTGTCTTTGCTCTTGCCTACAGGAAGATGGTTTTTCCAGTAGTCATGTATGGATGTGAGAGTTGGACCATCAAGAATGCTGAGCACTGAAGAACTGATGCTTTTGAACTGTGGTGTTGGAGAAGACTCTTGAGAGTTGCTTGGACCGCAAGGAGATCCAACCAGTCCATCCAAAAGGAAATCAACCCTGAATACTCATAAGAAGGACTGATGCTGAAGCCGAAGCTCCAATATTTAGGCAGTATTTTCAATACTGCAAAACCAGATGTGAAGGGCCAACTCATTAGAAAAGCCCCTGATGATGGGAAAGCTTGAAGGCAGGAGGAGAAGGGGAAGACAGAGGAAGAGACGGTTGGATGGCAACACTGACTCAATTGGCATGAGTCTGAGCAAGCTCTGGAGGATGGTGAAGAACAGGGAATCCTGGTGTGCTGCAGTTCATGGGCTCACAAAGAGTCGGACGCAACCAAGTGACTGAACAATAACAGGAGGATGATCATTGTTTTTATCAAAGTAATTAGATGAGTGTTTATTCTAAATATTGAAAATTATCATTGGGCCTACCGTTTACGTGAAATGCTAATCAATGCAGGAAAAACCTCAAAAAAGGATCTCAAGATGGCCCTCAAAGGCGCCTTTCACACAAAATGCTTGAAGAATGGGCCTATTCTGAGTCTAATGACAGAGGATGCCCTGGCATAAGGAAAATATTTTCTGTTTTATGATTCAGTTCTGTGTTTATTCAAATGTGTTAAAGCAATAAATACAAAAACATGTTTTCATGCTATAATTACTAATAACGTGTTAAGTGCCAACCCCCTGTCAAATTTGGCATTGTCCCTTACGCTCGATGAATATTTCTTGCAGCATATTTCTGGATGCATTTCATATACTTTGTATTGGATATAATATTAATATTCCTCAAAGCACTTGGAAAGAGGTAATCTGTATGATGATTAGGAGAAAACGTATCTATCAGGACAGATTTTCCAGAGGACTTTATTTTTGGAGAAAGTATGAAGCAAAAATAAAGTTTTAAATTCAGACTTAGAGGATTGTCTATGAAAGAAACAACTTCAACAACAACAACAAAACTGGCCATCTCTTCTAAGAAGGTTGTGGTCTAATCTGAACAATGCATGATATTAATGGACTTTCTTAAAAAATTATTTTTGAAGTCATCTCTGTGGGCCATCTGGTGTTGAAAATGGGAGAGACAGTATCTTATGTATCTTTTTATTTATTTATTTAAATAATTTATTATTTTTCTCTGGCATCCTGCTAAAATCTCCTGTATCTTTCTATTTCTCTAGTTAAGAAAGTAAATAGTAAACAAAAATATTAACTGAATTCTTATATAACACATAGGATAAATTGTATGAAGTTTTAAATTTTTTTATTTTGCTTTCTTTTTTATTTTGTTTTGCTTTGTTTTAAGAATTTGTAACACTTTGTATGACCTTCTGTGATTCTTAATTGCTAAGTCAATATAAAAAAAATAAAGATTGACTCAGCAAACTGGCATTGTCTATATATTTCTATATTCATATTGCCAATTGTAAGTTTTAACAAGAGGTTGAGAACTTCCATTTTCATTTGAAAGTATTATATTAATACACTAATTAAAAATTATATATATATATCTAAACTTCTCATTCAGTAAATGAATCTATATAAAATATAAATATATAAAAGTTTCGCATATATATACATACCTGTATGTGTATATATAGTATCAACTAGTCTTATTTGTTTCTTTTATTTCTTGATTTTTCACTTGGAATGAAAATGCTCAGAACTGAAAAAAATTGAATTCATCAATCAATTAATTGTATTAATCAATTAACCTTTTCTTATCTTTTCATCTCATATATTGATCTGAATTCACTCTTAAACTGCAAAGATATATCACTACATATCATATCATTATTACAATGATAATAAGGGAAGCCTTAATACCAGTAAATTTGACAAATAGATGCAATATACACATTTCTTATAATTATAACACAAAATCTGACACAGATGAAATAGAAAATCAGAATTCAACATCTATAATAAAAGTTGAATTCACCATCAAAAAGTTTTTCTCAAAGTACTTCAGGTCTAGATGCTTTCACTGAGGAACTATGCCAGACATCTAATGAATAAGTAATAGCAGTTTTATACAAACTTTTTCAGAAAATAGAGAAGGGAACATTTTCCAATTTATTTTACGAGGCCAGTAAAAACCTAATATCAAAACATGACAATTATGTTGCAAATTTAAGACTCTATTAAAAAAGTAGAAGGTAGGAGTCAAGGCTACTCACTGTCAGTAAAACACTGATTTGTAGTAAATCAAATTTTACTAAAAATATACTTCCATGACCCATAATATGATAAAAATTATTTTTAAAAATCTCATGATGTTTTGTTATTCAAAATATAAGATTTTAGTGGAGAAGAGAAAAAAAATAACCATGTATAAAAGTAAAAATTCTCTGTAATCTTAGTTCTTCTGCTGTTTTAAGTAAAGAATCCAGCTGCAACGCAGGAGACCCAAGTTCAATCCCTGGATTGGGAAGATCCCCTGGAGAAGGGAATGGCAACCCACTCCAGTATGCTTGCTTGGAGAATACTGTGAAGCCTGGTGTGTTACAGTTCATGAGGTTGCAGAGTCGGACATGACTGAATGCCTAACACACGCATACACAGACTCAGGGGAAAATGACAAGAGATATATAAACCAATATATAATGTTATTATTTTTGTATTTTAAAGTGTATTATTAGGAACCACTTATCTGGATGTTATTACTAAGCATCTGGGCAATTCAAATAATTATTTCCACCTTGAACTATGCAAAAAGCCTTTCTAGCAGGACAGGACCACTTCATGTAGTTAAGAAGAGCTAAGGAAACATAAACCCAGGAGTGCATTTGCTGAATCATGTGGTAGTTCTGTTTGCACTTTTTGAGAAAATTCTGTACTGTCTTCCATATTTTCTGTATACCACTTTACAGTGCCACCAACAGTACACAGCATATATACATGTATATAATTCTAACTGATGCTATTCCTGTTGCATTTGAATTACCATCCAAAATTTCAAATTGTTCTCTTATGACTTCATAAACAATTTCCTATGACAATCCACAATGATATACTATTACTCAAACTTCGATGATATCTTTTATTTAATTATATACTATTTTATTAGAATTAAGATAAATATGATGTATTTGCAATTAAGATGTATTCCAAATAAAATTTTTATTATATTATGGCATACAGAAAACGTGTTATATACATGTAACACATAAAGAATAATATATCAAAAAGCACTCATTGATTTAAGGAAAAAGAGCATCACAATTATCTTTGAAAGCAACTAAATAACTTTCCTCAAGGGTACCAAGAGGTAATTATTCTGAATCTTGTATTTTTTTTTCACCCCCTTCCTTTGCTTTTTAGCTCCTCAGCTTTACTCTTTCTGGTCTTACAGGAAAAATATTTGGTATTTCACCATTAAGGATAATTTTATCTCTAGACTTTTTGGAAACAGACTTTATCAAGTTGAAGAAATTCACTTCTATCCTTATTTTACTAAGATGCTTTATCAGGAAACAATCTGTTGTATATAGTTAAATGGTTTTTCATTGTCTATTGAGGTGGTTATCTGTTTTTTCCTCTATTCAATTCACATCAGTTCAGTCACTCAGTCTTGTCTGACACCTTGAGACCCCATGGACTGCAGCACTCCAGGCTTCCCTGTCCATCACCAGCTCCCTGAGCTTACTCAAACTCATGTACATAATGTCAGTGATTTCATCCAACCATCTCACCCTTTGTCGTCCCATTCTCCTCCCACCTTCAATCTTTCACAGCATCAGGGTCTTTTCCAGTGAGTCAATTCTTTGCATCAGGTGGCCAAAAATTGGAGCCTCAGCATCAGCATCAGTCCTTCCAATGAATATTCAGGACTGCTTTCCTTTAGGATTGACTGATTAGATCTCTTTGCAGTCCAAGGGANCTGTCTCTTATACACATCTAGATGTGTATAAGAGACAGTATACATACCTGTATGTGTATATATAGTATCAACTAGTCTTATTTGTTTCTTTTATTTCTTGATTTTTCACTTGGAATGAAAATGCTCAGAACTGAAAAAAATTGAATTCATCAATCAATTAATTGTATTAATCAATTAACCTTTTCTTATCTTTTCATCTCATATAGTGATCTGAATTCACTCTTAAACTGCAAAGATATATCACTACATATCATATCATTATTACAATGATAATAAGGGAAGCCTTAATACCAGTAAATTTGACAAATAGATGCAATATACACATTTCTTATAATTATAACACAAAATCTGACACAGATGAAATAGAAAATCAGAATTCAACATCTATAATAAAAGTTGAATTCACCATCAAAAAGTTTTTCTCAAAGTACTTCAGGTCTAGATGCTTTCACTGAGGAACTATGCCAGACATCTAATGAATAAGTAATAGCAGTTTTATACAAACTTTTTCAGAAAATAGAGAAGGGAACATTTTCCAATTTATTTTACGAGGCCAGTAAAAACCTAATATCAAAACATGACAATTATGTTGCAAATTTAAGACTCTATTAAAAAAGTAGAAGGTAGGAGTCAAGGCTACTCACTGTCAGTAAAACACTGATTTGTAGTAAATCAAATTTTACTAAAAATATACTTCCATGACCCATAATATGATAAAAATTATTTTTAAAAATCTCATGATGTTTTGTTATTCAAAATATAAGATTTTAGTGGAGAAGAGAAAAAAAATAACCATGTATAAAAGTAAAAATTCTCTGTAATCTTAGTTCTTCTGCTGTTTTAAGTAAAGAATCCAGCTGCAACGCAGGAGACCCAAGTTCAATCCCTGGATTGGGAAGATCCCCTGGAGAAGGGAATGGCAACCCACTCCAGTATGCTTGCTTGGAGAATACTGTGAAGCCTGGTGTGTTACAGTTCATGAGGTTGCAGAGTCGGACATGACTGAATGCCTAACACACGCATACACAGACTCAGGGGAAAATGACAAGAGATATATAAACCAATATATAATGTTATTATTTTTGTATTTTAAAGTGTATTATTAGGAACCACTTATCTGGATGTTATTACTAAGCATCTGGGCAATTCAAATAATTATTTCCACCTTGAACTATGCAAAAAGCCTTTCTAGCAGGACAGGACCACTTCATGTAGTTAAGAAGAGCTAAGGAAACATAAACCCAGGAGTGCATTTGCTGAATCATGTGGTAGTTCTGTTTGCACTTTTTGAGAAAATTCTGTACTGTCTTCCATATTTTCTGTATACCACTTTACAGTGCCACCAACAGTACACAGCATATATACATGTATATAATTCTAACTGATGCTATTCCTGTTGCATTTGAATTACCATCCAAAATTTCAAATTGTTCTCTTATGACTTCATAAACAATTCCCTATGACAATCCACAATGATATACTATTACTCAAACTTCGATGATATCTTTTATTTAATTATATACTATTTTATTAGAATTAAGATAAATATGATGTATTTGCAATTAAGATGTATTCCAAATAAAATTTTTATTATATTATGGCATACAGAAAACGTGTTATATACATGTAACACATAAAGAATAATATACCAAAAAGCACTCATTGATTTAAGGAAAAAGAGCATCACAATTATCTTTGAAAGCAACTAAATAACTTTCCTCAAGGGTACCAAGAGGTAATTATTCTGAATCTTGTATTTTTTTTTCACCCCCTTCCTTTGCTTTTTAGCTCCTCAGCTTTACTCTTTCTGGTCTTACAGGAAAAATATTTGGTATTTCACCATTAAGGATAATTTTATCTCTAGACTTTTTGGAAACAGACTTTATCAAGTTGAAGAAATTCACTTCTATCCTTATGTTACTAAGATGCTTTATCAGGAAACAATCTGTTGTATATAGTTAAATGGTTTTTCATTGTCTATTGAGGTGGTTATCTGTTTTTTCCTCTATTCAATTCACATCAGTTCAGTCACTCAGTCTTGTCCGACACCTTGAGACCCCATGGACTGCAGCACTCCAGGCTTCCCTGTCCATCACCAGCTCCCTGAGCTTACTCAAACTCATGTACATAATGTCAGTGATTTCATCCAACCATCTCACCCTTTGTCATCCCATTCTCCTCCCACCTTCAATCTTTCACAGCATCAGGGTCTTTTCCAGTGAGTCAATTCTTTGCATCAGGTGGCCAAAAATTGGAGCCTCAGCATCAGCATCAGTCCTTCCAATGAATATTCAGGACTGCTTTCCTTTAGGATTGACTGATTAGATCTCTTTGCAGTCCAAGGGACTCTCAAGAGCCTTCTCCAACACCACAGTTCAAAAGCATCAATTCTTGGGCACTCAGCTTCTTTTATAGTCCCTTCTGTTAGGTTTATACAATTTCTGTCCTTTGTTGTGTCCATCTTTGACTGAAATGTTCCCCTGGTATCTCTAATCTTCTTGAAGAGATCTCTAGTCTTTCCCATTCTATTGTTTTCCTCTATTTCTTTGCATTGACCACTGAGGAAGGCTTTCTTATTTCTCTTTCCTTTTTTCCTTTGCCTTTTGCTTGTCTTCTTTTCACAATATTTGTAAGGACTTCTCAGACAACCATTTTGCCTTTTGCATTTCTTTGTCTTGGGGATGATCTTGATCCCTGCCTCCTGTACAATGTCATGAACCTCTGTCCATAGTTCTTCAGGCACTCTGTCTGTTAGATATACTTCTGCTTTATTGACTATGCCAAGAGATTTGACTGTATGGATCACAACAAATTTTGGAAAATTCATAAAGAGATGGGAATACCAGACCACCTGACCTGACTCTTGATATCTGTATGTAGGTCAGAAAGAAAGAGTTAGAACTGGACATGGCACAACAGACTGGTTTCCAGTTGGGAAGGGAGTACAGCAAGGCTGTATATATATATTGTCACCCTACTTATTTAACTTATATGCAGAGTACATTATGAGAAACGCTGGGCTAGATGAAGCACAAGCTGGAATCAAGATTGCTGGGGGAAATATCAGTAACCTCAGATGTGCAGACGATACCATCCTTATGACAGAAAGTGAAGAACTAAAGAGCCTTTTGATGAAAGTTAGAGGAGTGAAAAAGCTGGCTTCAAACTCAACATTCAGAAAACTAAGATAATGGAATCTGATCCCATCAATTAATTCAAACAGATGGGGAAACAGTGGAAACAGACTTTATTTGGTGGGGGGGGGAGCTCCAAAATCATTGCAAATGGTGACTGCAGCCATGAAATTAAAAGATACTTGCTCCTTGGAAGAATAGCTATGATCAACCTAGACAGCACATCAAAAAAACAGAGACATTACTTTGCTAACAAAAGTCTATCTAGTCAAGGCTATGGTTTTTCCACTAGTCATGTATGGATGTGAGATTTGGACTATAAAGAAAGCTGAGCACCAAAAAATTGATGCTTTTGAATGGTGGTATTGGAGAAGACTCTTGAGAGTCCCTTGGACTGCAAGGAGATACAACCAGTCCATCCTAAAGGAGATCAGTCCTGGTGTTCATTGGAAGGATTGATGTTGAAGCTAAAACTCCAATACTCTGGCCACCTGATGTGAAGAGTTGACTCATTTGAAAAGACCCTGGGCTGGAAAAGATTGAAGGCAGGAGGAGAAGGGGACAACAGATGATGAGATGATAGGATGGCATCACTGACTCAATGGACATGAGTCTGAGTAAACTCTGGGAGTTACCGATGGACACAGAGGCCTGGTGTGCTGCAGACCATGGGGTTGCAAGGAGTCAGACATGACTGAGCAACTGACCTGACTGACAGAATGAATGCCCTAGTGCTTTTCACTATTTTCTTCAATTTATTCTGAATTTGGTATTAAGGAGTTCATGATGAGCCACACTCAGCTCCCAGTCTTGTTTTTGCTGACTGCATAGAGCTTCTCCATCTTGGCTGCAAAGAATATAATCAGTCTCATTTCAGTACCGAACATCTGGTGTTGTCCTTATGTGGAGTTTCCTCTTATGTTGTTGGAAGAGGGTGTTTGCTATGACCAGTGCATTATCTTGGCAAAACTGTGTTAGTCTTTGACCTGCTTCATTTTGTAAACTGAGGCCAAATTTGCCTGTTGGTCCAGGTGTCTCTTGACTTCCTACTTTTGCATCCCAGTCCCCTAAAATAAAAAGGACAACTTTTCTGGGTGTTAGTTCCAGAAGATCTTGTAGTTCTTCATAGAACTAATCAACTTCAGCTTCTTCAGCATTATTGGTCAGGGCATAGACATGGATTACTCTGATATTGAATTTTCCTTTATTATTTTGTTAATATAGTGGGTTATCTTGTTTTGTATGTGAAATCAAAGTTTCATTCTAATTGACTTTATTGCAATATGTTCAGTTCAGTTCAATTCAGTCGCTCAGTCATGTCCAACTCTTTGCAACCCCATGAATCGCAGAACGCCAGGTCTCTCTGTTCATCACCATCTCCTGGTGTTCACTCAGACTCACGTCCATCGAGTCCGTAATGCCATCCAGCCATCTCATCCTCGGTCGTCCCCTTCTCCTCCTGCCCC
>SJYX01024061.1:672911-716754 GCA_006410675.1 Oreotragus oreotragus | reverse complement strand
AAGTTGCTTGTATATTTTTGAGATTAGTTGTTTGTCAGTTGCTTCATTTGCTATTATTTTCTCCCATTCAGAGGGTTGTCTTTTCACCTTGCTTATAGTTTCCTTTGTTGTGCAGAAGCTTTTAATTTTAATTAGATCCCATTTGTTTATATTTGCTTTTATTTCCAGTATTCTGGGAGGCGGATCATTGAGGATCCTGCTGTGATTTATGTCGGAGAGTGTTTTGCCTATGTTCTCCTCTAGGAGTTTTATAGTTTCTGGTCTTACATTTAGCTCTTTAATCCATTTTGAGTTTATTTTTGTGTGTGGTGTTAGAAAGTGATCTAGTTTCATTCTTTTACAAGTGGTTGACCAGTTTTCCCAGCACCACTTGTTAAAGAGATTGTCTTTACTCCATTGTATATTCTTGCCTCCTTTGTCAAAGATAAGGTGTCCATATGTGTGTGGATTTATCTCTGATGCCACCTCTTCTTAATATTTTCTGCTTCTGTTAGGTCCATACCATTTCTGTCCTTTATCGAGCTCATCTTTGCATGAAATGTTCCCTTGGTATCTCTAATTTTCTTGAAGAGATCTCTAGTCTTTCTCATTCTGTTCTTTTCCTCTATTTCTTTGCATTGATCGCTGCAGAAGGCTTTCTTATCTCTTCTTGCTGTTCTCTGGAACTCTGCATTCAGATGCTTATATCTTTCCTTTTCTCCTTTGCTTTTTGTGTCTCTTCTTTTCACAGCTGTTTGTTACACGCAGTAAATATGCACTCACTTTGAAACAGTTCAATGTGCTTTTCAAATGTATTGCTACTGCTGCTGCTGCTAAGTTGCTTCAGTCGTGTCCGACTCTGTGTGACACCATAGATGACAGCACACCAGGCTCCCCTGTCCCTGGGATTCTCCAGGCAAGAATACTGGAGTGGGTTGCCATTTCCTTCTCTGATGCATGAAAGTGAAAATTGATAGTGAAATTGCTCAGTCCTGTCCAACTCTTCGCGACCCCATGCACTGCAGCCTACCAGACTCCTCCGTCCATGCGATTTTCCAGGCAAGGGTATTGGAGTAAAGTGCTGTTGTATTACTTCCTTGTAATTACGACCCCAGTTAAAAGTTAGAATTATTTGCGTTACTCCAAAATTTCCTTCACAATTCTGTAGCTATTGGCAGCTAACCCTTGCCCTTTGCAATGCAAGCTCTGGTCTGATTCTTATTACTATATATTCATTGTACTTGACCTATAAATTCATGTAAGTGAAGCCATACAATTTATGCTCTTTTTTGTCTTGTTCCTCCCACTTCACATAACATTTTGGGGATGAGTTGTTTATTTGTAGTCCATTTCTTGTTCCTGGACATAATTTTATTATATGATTATACCACAGTTTGTTTATCATTTGCCTACTGATGGACATATTTGTGTTGTTTCCATTTGGGGGTGATATCATTGAAATTGTTAAGTACAATGATGTACAAGATTTTGTTTGGCTATATATTTTCAATATTCTTGGGGAAATACTTTGGAGAAAGAATTTCTAGGTCGGGTGTGATTTGAATATTAAGTAGATGACACCTTAATAAGATTTTAATTTTTCTGATATCTAGCAATGTTGAGGATTTTAGTATCTACCAATTATATATATATAGGTATATTATTTTATGAATTATCTGTTTAAATGTCATACTTGTCATAATGGGCAGTTTGTTTCATTATTTAATTGAAATATTCTTTATGTGTTCTGGTTACACATCTTTATCAGGCATTTGTATTATAAATATTTTCTCCCAGTCTGTGAGTTGCATTTTCCTTATTTCACTGTGTTTTAAAGCACACTTCTAGTCAATTCCAAATTATAAATTTTCTTATAATTTGTGTACTCTTAAAAATATTGTCTTACTACAATATAAAAAAAAATTCCTCCTGTTTTCAATGTATATTTACTTTATTTATCACTCCTAGAATTCTTTTCTTATTATCATTTCCATTTCTGTGTTGAGATATTCCATTTTGGGGGATAACATTTTTATTGATTAAATAAATAATTTAGAATCTAGTAGCCACGTCTATGGAGAAGGCAATGGCACCCCACTCCAGTACTCTTGCCTGGAAAGTCCCATGGGCGGGGGAGCCTGGTAGGCTGCAGTCCATGGGCTTGCTAGGAGTTGGACACGACTGAGCGACTTCACTTTCACTTTTCACTTTCATGTATTGGAGAAGGAAATGGCAACCCACTCCAGTGTTCTTGCCTGGAGAATCCCAGTGATGGGGGAGCCTGGTGGGCCACCATCTATGGGGTCGCACAGAGTTGGACCCGACTGAAGTGACTTAGCAGCAGCAGCAGCAGCAGCCATGTCTATATTCTTTCTGTTAGTACTAACATCTAGGTTCTCTTGGTTTTGCATTCAAGTGATTTCTTTTCCTCTAATACTGTATTCCATTGTCTTGATTCTTGTTATGTCATGACCTTCTGGATTGTCTCCTGGACATTATGAATATTACATTTTGCAGATTCTTAATTCTGGTACTATCCTCCAATGACTATTATTTAGTATTTTTTTGTTGTTATTGGTCTTTTTTTTTTTTTTTAATAAATGTTTTCCTTGGCTGTGCTTGAACTTTAAATTGTTTTTCTTGGGAAACAATTCTGGTCCTAGTTCAGACTTTAGTTGCCTGTCATTGAGTCTGTTCCACACATGTGTAGTTGAGGGGTCCGTCAGAGACATGGGTAGGAAGTTACTTTGGGTCTTTTTTTTTTTTTTTTAATAAATGTTTTCCTTGGCTGTGCTTGAACTTTAAATTGTTTTTCTTGGGAAACAATTCTGGTCCTAGTTCAGACTTTAGTTGCCTGTCATTGAGTCTGTTCCACACATGTGTAGTTGAGGGGTCCGTCAGAGACATGGGTAGGAAGTTTGAAGATTCTCCTCTCTGGCTCTTTCCCATTCATGGTTCCACTACTATGTTTGTAACTTCTGGCTTCCTGACTTCAGTTTTAAATTTTCCCTGGCTGGAACAGCTATAGTCTTTTGCAGGCATGCTCCCTGCTCCCAGTATTCAAGTCTGAAAGTGGTGGAAGCTGTAACCTAACTGGTTAGCTACCCATATTACATTCTTCAAGAAAGTATGCCCTCTTAACCAGTCTTTCTGCTTCTGTACACACTGCACATAATTAAATAGTTGCTTTTTGCATTATGTCCATGTTTTTATACTGTTTGCTGTTTTTTTAAATCATGAATGTTATTGAATTTTATCAGATTTCTAGATTAATTATTGATATGATTTTTGTTTTTTGTTCATATTGTATACTCTTTAGATATCCAATTCTATCATTGCAGTCATCATATAAAGTTTAATATTTCTTTACATGTCAGTAGTGTTAATTTGTATTAGTTTATATATGATTTTTGCATATAAATGCAAAAGTAAGATTTGACTATATATTTTTTTCCTTCTTAGGTTTTGGTAGTAAGCTATCTGCACTCAATATGCCAGCAAATTTGGAAAACTCAGCAGTGGCCACAGGACTGGAAAAGGTCAGTTTTCATTCCAATCCCAAAGAAAGGCAATGCCAAAGAATGCTCAAACTACTCCACAATTGCACTCATCTCACATGCTAGTAAAGTAATGCTCAAAATTCTCTAAGCTAGGCTTCAGCAATACACGAACCACGAACTTCCTGATGTTCAAGTTGGTTTTAGAAATGGCAGAGGAAGTTTGTCTTTTCATGGTGTTTGTGGATTTTAAATTATTTATTATTTGACTACTTGCTCTTGACAATTTAATTTCTTAAAGATCGGTAGTTTATTCATCCATTTACTAATTATAACTGAAAGCTTGTACCCTTTGACCAGTACATCCCTATTTTTGTCCACCTGCAGCCGCTGGTAATCACCATTCTACTTTTTCTTTCTATGAACTAGACTTTTTTTTTTTAAGATTCCACAAATATGTAAGATCATATAGTATTTGTTTTTTTCTGTCTAGTTTACTTCACTTAACCGTAATGTTCTCTAGGTTTATCCAAGTTGTTGCAAATGGTGTTTTCTTTCTCATGGCTAAATAATATTCATTGTATATATACATGCCACATTTTCTTTATCCATTCATGTATCAATGGACATATTCTGCTATTGTGTATAATACTGCAGTGAACATGATGGTTCAGATCTCTTTGAAATGGTGATTTTATTTTCTTTGTTTGAATCTCTGAAGTGGGACTGCTAGATTATATAGTATTTTTATTTTTAGTTTTTTGAGAAATGTCCATACTGTTCTCCATACTGGCTATACTAATGTGCCTTTCCATCAACAGTGTACCAGGATTCCTTTTTCTATACATCCTCACCAACACTTATTATCTCTTGTCTTCTGATACTAGCCATTCTAACAGATGTGAAGTGATATCTCATTGTGGCTTTGAATTGCATTTCCCTGATGGTCTCAATAAAGCTTGAAGAAAGGAAAAAGCTATATATTATTGTGAAGTTTTTTTTTTTTTGCCAGACCAACAGCTGGGGAACATGTAAACAAAATTGATGTTTCATCTGCTCTTGGGAGGTTGCAAATTACGTGTCTGTTTTCTAGAATAAAATTTAAGGTAGTTAAGCATTAGAACATAAAAATTATTTCTGGATATTTTGAATGAAAGAATAAACCTTAAAAAAATAAAGTGAATGAATTTTACCTGAAGGTGAGTTGCAAATTCTCTTTCTTTTTGCCTGAATCACATATAGATTCACACAGCTTTTACAGGGTCAGTCTAATGGATGTAAAACCAATTCATGATGAAGTACTTTCACCTACTGAGACAGGAGTGAAATCATTCTCTTTTCTCTTATGGAATTATACTAGATAACTATAGATTGGGGTGAATAGAGTAGAAGATATTACTTATACTACAGAAGAAAAGATGTGTGGATAATTTCTTTTTCTGGGGATTTGTCAGATTTGTGATTATACTGATTATCTTGTCCTTAGCTGTAACATTTTCTTCTGTGGGTGTGAATTTTCATCATTTTATTTTGGGCCAATCATCCCTTATTTAGAAAATGATAGAATACACCTTTATTTTTCTTAAAGTTATCCTGAAGTCTGAAAGTTTTGCAATCACAAAATTATCTGGTGTTATTTATATCTTTATTTATATCTTTAAGTACATTTATATTTACATTAGCAATATTCATTTTTCTCATTTTTCATAAAACATTTCTAATGAGAATAGACATCTTTATTAACTCTCCCTTTCCATTCATTTCATTTTCCAGCTGCCATTCGTTTTCCAGTTTTCATGTTAAATTGTATGAATAATTAAAGTTGGACTTTTAATTTTCTTTTCTGGGCATGATTCCATTGTTTTATTTTGTGAATATTCTTGGTGGTAAATATGGGAAAATATCCCTAGAGTCTAAAGATTAAAATCAGACAAATCCTATTCATCTTGTGCTCTAATCAAGCATAGAACTCTAGCAATTTTCTCCCTCATAGTAGCAGCCTGCCATATATCAGGTGTGTGATATATTTGCTCTGTCCCTTTTCAGCTCTGGTGACTTTGTGTTTTGACAGATAACCAAACTCTGTAGTTATGTTTTCAGCATGTGATGTCCTTTTTGTAAGAGCCACTCAAAAACTGACAGATATTGGGGCACATGGTGACTTCTATATAAAGTATAAACACAATGCAACTGTTTATATAAAGTCAAACCATTTGATTATATATAAAGCTCTTCAAAAGTCTGAAAAGTATTCCAAAAACAATATTATCCCATTTGAACTCACCAAAGTGCTTTAAATACCAAACCATTTGAATATTATGACTTTCACTATTTTTGTTTACTAATCACAAATGTAAACTTAAATTTTGTTGAAATGTCATACAATTAATCTGCTGTAATATCTGTACTTGACAATCAGTTCAGGCTCCAATGGCAAATGAAATATGGATGCTACTGGATACACTGGGGAGATTAAAAATCTCCTCTGAATTTGAAACAGTTGTGAAGATATGGAACATTTTAAGGAATAGAAGCAGATTATTTGAGTGACAAATCATATATAACATGTAACTTTTAAAACTACTTAGTGAAGATCATTTACAGCAGTCTTAGTGCAAGATTCTTCAATTATACCCAATGAACTAAAGTATAATCACCAATCTCAGTTTTTCACACTACTGATGGTGCACATTCCATGAGTTTTGATAAATGTATGACAGGTATCGACCATTTTAGTGCCATACGGAATAGTTTCTCTGCCTTAAAAATTCTATGTGTTGTGCCTGTTCATCTCTCCTTCCTCTGAACCCCTGACAATCAGTGATTTTTATTATCTATATACATGGAATCATATAGAATATTGCCTTTTAAGGTTGACTTTTTTCACTCAGTAATTAACATTTAAGATTCTTCTGTGTCTTTTCATGGCTTGAAGTCTCATTTTTTCAACACTAAATATCTGTTGTCTGAATGTATCACAGTTTATTTGTTCGGGTACTGAAGGACATATTGGTTTGTACAACTTTGGGCAGCTATTAATAAAACTACTATAGACATCTTTGTGTAGGTTTTTGTGTGAATTTTCAACTCCTTTGGGCAAATAAACACCAAAATGTTCAGTTGCTGGGCTCTCTTCCAAAGTAGCTGTTCTATTTTGCATTCCCACCAGGAATGAATGAGAGTTTCCATTGTTTTGCATCCTCAACAGCATTTAGTGCTGTCAATGTCTTGAATTTTGGCCATTCTAATGAGTGCATAATGCTTTGTCATTGTTTTTGCATTTTTCCCGATGGCACGTGATGTGGGGCATCTTTTCATGTGCTCATTTACCATCTTTGTATCTTCTTTGGTCTTTGACCATTTTTTAAATCAGGTTGCTTATAATTTCCACCATCCCCAAAGGCTTCAGACTGTCCCTAAGAACTGCCTCTAAGTTCTCCTTTACCCACCTCTTTCTGCTCTAGACAGCCACTCATCTGATTTCTAACACTATAAACTAGCTTTACTTATTCTAGATAGGTATATAAATTAAATCTTAATATTGTAATTTGTGTCTCACTACTTTTGCTTAATATAACATTTTTAAGATTCATCCATGTTTTTTCCCATGTACTCAAGGTTTTTTGCTTTAACTGCTGAGCTGTATAAATATTCCACAAGTTGGTGTTACATGCTTCTCTTTTGTTTCACAGGTTTTTAAGATCAATTTCCTTATTTCTCTTTGGTATTTTAGAGTGAATATGTGTTAAGCTTTATTTCTAATCTTTCAAAAATTTCAGAGCTCTGTATCCAATTTCTTATACCAAAATATTTGAATTTATTCTTGATTCTTCTTGTACTTAAAAAGAAATTATTTCTATATTTTTGGTTGCACTGGGTCTTCGCTGCTGTACGGGCTTTTCTCTGGGTTTGGTGCATGGGCTTCTCATTGCAGTGGCTTCTCTCATTGTGGCACGCAGGCTCTAGGGTGCATGGGCTTTAGTAGCTGCAAGGTTTGTGCTTGGTAGTTGGGGACATGGGTTTAGTTACCCTATGGCTTGTGAATCTTGCCGGAGCAGGGATCGAACCGGTGTCTCCTGCACTGCAAGGTGGATTGTTAACCATTGAACAATCAGGAAAGCCCCCTCTTCTTGTTCTTTTCCTGTTCTGATGATTACTGTGTGTAGACTAAACTCTTTAATTCTGTCCTGACCAAGTGCTCTATTTCTCCATGATCATGGATGCCATTCTCATTTATCTACCAGTATTTCTTGCCTAAGATTTTGTAACTTTTGCATAATTAATCTCCAAACATAGTCTAGGGGTCTCTAAACTATTTTTCCCCATGTATGCTTTCAAACAGAAAATCCTTTCCTGCTTCAGTTCAGTTCAGTTGAGTCACTCAGTCGTGTCTAACTCTTTGTGACCCCATGAACTGCAGCATGCCAGGCCTCCCTGTCCATCACCAACTGCCAGAGTCTACCCAAACTCATGTCCATTGAGTCAGTGATGCCATCCAACCATCTCATCCTCTGTTGTCCCATTCTCCTCCCGCCCTCAATCTTTCCCAGCATCAAGATCTTTTCAAATGAGTCAACTCTTCACATCAGGTGGCCAAAGTATTGGAGTTTCAACTTCAAAATCAGTCCCTCCAATGAATACCCAGGGCTGATCTCCTTCAGAATGGACTGGTTGTATCTCCTTGCAGTCCAAGGGACTCTCAAGAGTCTTCAACAACACAGATCAAAAGCATCAATTCTTTGGTGCTCAGCTTTCTTTATAGTTCAACTCTTTCATCCATACATGACTACTGGAAAAACCATAGCCTTGACTAGACGGACCTTTGTTAGCAAAGTAATGTCTCTGCTTTTTAATATGCTGTCTAGGTTGGTCATAACTTTCCTTCCAAGGAGTAAGCATCTTTTCATTTCATGGCTGCAGTCACCATCTGCAGTGATTTTGGAGCCCCCCAAAATAAAGTCAGCCACTGTTTCCATTGTTTCCCCTGCTTACAGCCCTTCAAATTTTTTTTTTCTAATTATAAATACAGTGACTATCATGAATAAAGTGTACATGACTTTGATTACCTCAATGATGTAGTGGACACTCATCTTCACTAAACTTTAGCTCCAGTAACCCTCATTTAGGACTTTCATGACTCAGGGCCTTTGGACAAGTTTCTTTCCATATTTGTATGCATATTCCTATTCATATTTCAAATTTCAGCTAAAATTACTTCATCATGGAGATGTTTCTTGAGTTTACTAGTTAGATGAACCTCTCTTATTAAAAGTCACAAATCATCCTACATCTTGTTTTTTTCCCTCTTATCTTTTGACCATAATTCAGTTATTAATGAATTTGTTTAATGTCAGTGTCTTTATGTAACTACCTTTATAAGGTGAGATGCCATGTTCATTTCATTCATTGCTGTATTCATAGCACTTAATAAAGTACTTTAGTGTTTTAGGTTATTAACTACTGATTGAACTGTGATGGCAAAGAGTATTTGTAATTGAGTATATCGGTGATCTGCACTGAGAGAACAAGAGACGAGAGAAAGAAGGCAACTTCTAGGGAAATATGGAGATAAATACAGGGAGAACAGGACTTACAGAGGTGGGAAAGGACACGTTCTTCTGCCTTAAAAAAAGATTATGTCATTCGTTACTACAGTCAGAAGAGAAGATACTCCAAAGCAGCTATATCTAAACACCCCCAAAATTCTTGTCTTAATAGAAGTAAACTAATATTTTATGATATTTAAAGAACAATGATATAGGACTTTAATATTAGAAAGTTATGAGATAATCATTCATGTCCTAACTGAAACACAGTCATTATCTTATTTTGAACACTAAAACTAGAAGGGACCAGCACACTGACTATTTTTGACATTTTTCTCTAATAAGAAATTTTACCTTCAGAAGCATCTATAGTGTGTTTTCACTCTGGTACTTTTTTTTACTGTGTGATCTAGGATAGTTATTTAAACCTTTACCAGCCTCAGTTTCTTGCTTTTTATAAGATAATATTCATTTCATCGCTTTGTTATGAGGATTAGATGAAGTAATATGTCATCATTAAGCCCACACCATAGTGATTTTCACACATGTGTTTGGAAACTCAAGGCTATTGTATTTTTGTAATGTTCTTATTTTGTCATCATAACTGCCATTATCACTAGAAGAACATTTGGCTAAGGGTAAGGAAATTGTATTCTTTCTCAATAATGGAAAAAAGAATCTCTGGGCAAATGCGTTAACTTCAAATTCAATGCTGTAATCTCTAAAATATGGCATATGGTATTCACCTTGTCAACAGGAAAGGATTCGTGTGAGTAAATGAATGTGATGTAAATGACTGAATACATGTGAAGGCAATTTGAACATTGTAAGTTATCATTGTTAAGACTGGACCATAACTGGTAAACACTGATTTAGAGCAAAACTCTAATGAGGACAAGTTTATACATTTAATTCCTTTATGCAAAAGTTTTGTTCAATGGCCTAGCAGGGTGATATCTCCCGGGGACTAGCCAGTGTTCATCTGTTTTCTCTAGATTACAGAACAAGTGTGATCATTTAAGATTTGGGAGAATAGCATTGAAATATGTATACTATCATGTAAGAAATGAATCGCCAGTCTATGTTCAATGCAGGATGCAGGATGCTTGGGGCTGGTGTATGGGGATGATCCGGAGGGATGATGTGGGGTGGGAGGTGGGAGGGGGGGTTCATGTTTGGGAGTTCGTGTACACCCGTGGCAGATTCATGTCAATGTATGCCAAAACCAATAGAGTACTGTAAAGTAAAATAAAGTAAAATGGAAGCTCTAAAAAAAAAATAAATTACCAATAAAAAAAAAGTAAGTGACAGAGAAGTATATGAGCATTTCCTTAAAGGTTATCCCAAGTACAAATTTGAAACCATATATTTAAACAATGAATGGTCTAGCTATTTCATATTGTAGGCTCAGAAAATAAACAACACATTTTTATCCCATATCATGGAAAAAAAAGTGTATGTGTAACAACCGAATATACAAACATTTTGAAAGAATACGGTATTCTAATTAGAGGTCTGAAAGTCTTTAGCTTCCATGGATTTAACGTGCCAACTTGATCACTTACATTATTTTGTATGAGTTTTCTTGTGTTGTCCTGTATTGTCATCTTTATTCACTTCCAGTGTTTGTCCGTCTACCTTTGGCCTGTAACCACTACTTTGTCATCTTCCTGACTGACACCTTTGAAAATGTGTCAACAGTTACTGTGTTTTACATTTTACATAATGTTCTACGTAGCATTACATTTAGATTTCCTGGACATAGAGTTTTTCTCTGGTGAAAGAGAGAAAAAGCAACCTAGATGTCCATCAGCAGATGAATGGATAAGAAAACTGTGGCACATATACACAATGGAGTCTTACTGCTACTGCTGCTAATTCGCTTCAGTCTGTCCGACTCTGTGCGGCCCCATAGACAGAAGCCGACCAGGCTCCCCCATCCCTGCGATTCTCCAGGCAAGAACACTGGAGTGGGTTGCCATTTCCTTCTCCAGGGTAAATCAACTATACTTGAAATTTTAAAAGTGGACTGGAATCAACCTTTGGACTTACCTGTTTCTGTACACATCCTAAGTGATGATTTAAACAAATCATGGAATATTTATATAACAGAATAACATACCAAATCCTATATGTATTGATATGGATCTTCTTTAAAGCTATGTTTTTAAAGAAAAAAATTCAATATGTTGTTTCATGTTGGAATATCTGCAAAGCAATATTTGTGCAGCACAGAATATTTCTGAAAGTTCACACATGAAACTGACATGGTTACCTGTGTATAGAAGTACTGGGTAGATGATAGTTATCGGGTTAGTGGCACTGACTGTTCTCAGATTATTTTTTATACTTAAAACAGTTCTTCTTAAAGTAATTTAGTAAAGAAAACTGTATTTTAAGAGTGAGAGAGCACTTTAAACCTTATCTCAAAGTGGTCTACATTAAAAAAAAAAACACATTGTGTTTTATGTCTAAAAGAAGATTAGTAATACAGGTAGAGGCAATATCGATTTATGCATAGTGATCTTCCCTTAGTATTCTAGATAATCTCCAGGTTTATTCTATCTCTGTCAGCAGAAAGTATGATTAGAATTTAGTGAAGGTATTATTTTTCATCTAGAAATTGAAAATATGAATTCTTAAAAAAAAAGCAAAGGACAGAGCATTCACCTCTTTCACTCAAGCAATTTACACTTTCAAAGTGGTGAAGAGGCCAGGTTGATAACACTGAACTGGTACATCAGAATAATTAAGCTTTAATCTCTGATTCAAAGACTTCAGCTTAGGGGTCATGAGGAAACAAGAAGACATTTTCTTTTTAATCAGTTTGAGATGATTAGTAACTTTGCTTGTGGAATGATCATTTTCCAAGTACAGCAATGCAATGGTGTAGTAAAATAGAGGAAAAAGATTAAGGAGTTTAATTTACTTGGCATGTTATAACTATGTTTATTAAAATACTAAGAATTACAGCAAAACTTTATTATTTGTTAATATTACTTTTGCCTCAATGGGGGTTATATTGAGAAAATAATATTCTAGACATAAAGGCCATTGCCAAGCTATATTTTTTTAAAATATATTTTTCTACTTTCTTATAAAATAACCCCCTGGGTACTTATAATGAAATCTATTTCTTTGTTAGAATGTAATTATTCCCCCTCCCTCAATAAGCTTTCCATCTCTGGTTTATTGCTGTAATGTTGTTCAAATTAAAAGACAGGTTCAGAATTCTGATATATTAATCAGCATGCCTTATATCATAAGAAAAAGGATAAAGGGAACTGTGAATTATTTCTCAACAAATGTTTTGTTTGCATAATGCCACTCTTGGGATCTTCTTTCTGGTTTTATGGTTTTATCATGAAATTAATTGAAATCAGTAAATACATGCAAAGAACTGTATTAAATGTAGGAAATCCACGTTAAATAAAAAATACCTTCCCAAAAATAGAATTGAAGGTTTTGTAAAGAGGTCAGTGATTTTAACTTACTGGTTCTTGTAACTTTGGCTTGTTTTAGTAGTCAGAGAGTCCTTTTCAGGATCAATAGGTATTCTTTGATTTCCAAGAAAAAAGTTGACAGAAAGTTGGTTCCAATAGGATTGAAATATGCAAAACAAATACCAAGAAAATATGGACAGCTTTCTAAGCATTCCTCATGACAGTGGTAATAATATTATGTAATAATACTTTATGATGGAAACCATCTTTGCTATGAGAAACATGGTATATTTAGAAAGGACAAGAATATATTTATCAGGGTCCAAATAATATTTGGCAGGGGTTCCTGAGAGTTTAAAGGAAAAAAAAAAATGGGTAAAAAATGTTGGATAAAGATGTAAAAGATGCATGCTATACTTGTAAACAGCAGCTTGTCTTTCCAGCCTAGCCTTGCAATCTGTGTCCTTTGTGGCATGAGCCATGGTGCTTTTGCTATACTGAGAATTTTAAAGTCTATAACACAATCATCTTTTAGTGGAATAATTACTGTTAGAATTTTCAGAACAGCCCAGGTACCCACATGAACTGCTTTACAGACTGCCAAGAAGCATACAACACAAACTAAGAAAAATAAGACTCAGGTATGGTTGTATAAGGAATGTTGCTAAAATTGTCTGTTTGCTTTACTTATAAGATTCACAAATAATTGTGATTTGAGGTCTAACAGACCCAGAAATTAACTTTAAACAAACCAAAGAAAAGTGGTTTCTTTACTCAAATAATATGAAGATTGTGTAAATATTACTAAACTCACATCATTAAATAAGATCCATTTGCTGTTATACATTTGTTGTCTTAGCTCAATATAATTCTTATGAATACACCTATACAATGTAAACAATACATACTGCGTGTGCATATATATTTGTATATATAAAACTCCCTCCATAATATCTTTTACTGTGAAGTTGCTCAGTCGTGTCCGATTCTTTGTTGACCCCATGGACTACAGCCCACCAGGCTCTGTCCATGGGATTTTCCAGGCAAAAGTACCAGAGTGGGTTGCCATTTCCTTCTCCAGGGTATCTTCCTGACCCAGGGATCGAACCCAGGTCTCTCGCATTGTAGCCAGATGCTTTTACCGTCTGAGCCACTAGGGGAGTCCAGGTATTAGCATTTTCCCTTTTTAATTTTGTGTTTACTTTACTATCTCTAAATAATATGGGTATATTATTGTTTCTCTTTATAAATGAAACATAAACATCTATTGACATTATGGTATTTCCTCAACAGTTTTGCTGCTTTCCAGTTTTATNGTATCTGTTGTCTGAATGTATCACAGTTTATTTGTTCGGGTACTGAAGGACATATTGGTTTGTACAACTTTGGGCAGCTATTAATAAAACTACTATAGACATCTTTGTGTAGGTTTTTGTGTGAATTTTCAACTCCTTTGGGCAAATAAACACCAAAATGTTCAGTTGCTGGGCTCTCTTCCAAAGTAGCTGTTCTATTTTGCATTCCCACCAGGAATGAATGAGAGTTTCCATTGTTTTGCATCCTCAACAGCATTTAGTGCTGTCAATGTCTTGAATTTTGGCCATTCTAATGAGTGCATAATGCTTTGTCATTGTTTTTGCATTTTTCCCGATGGCACGTGATGTGGGGCATCTTTTCATGTGCTCATTTACCATCTTTGTATCTTCTTTGGTCTTTGACCATTTTTTAAATCAGGTTGCTTATAATTTCCACCATCCCCAAAGGCTTCAGACTGTCCCTAAGAACTGCCTCTAAGTTCTCCTTTACCCACCTCTTTCTGCTCTAGACAGCCACTCATCTGATTTCTAACACTATAAACTAGCTTTACTTATTCTAGATAGGTATATAAATTAAATCTTAATATTGTAATTTGTGTCTCACTACTTTTGCTTAATATAACATTTTTAAGATTCATCCATGTTTTTTCCCATGTACTCAAGGTTTTTTGCTTTAACTGCTGAGCTGTATAAATATTCCACAAGTTGGTGTTACATGCTTCTCTTTTGTTTCACAGGTTTTTAAGATCAATTTCCTTATTTCTCTTTGGTATTTTAGAGTGAATATGTGTTAAGCTTTATTTCTAATCTTTCAAAAATTTCAGAGCTCTGTATCCAATTTCTTATACCAAAATATTTGAATTTATTCTTGATTCTTCTTGTACTTAAAAAGAAATTATTTCTATATTTTTGGTTGCACTGGGTCTTCGCTGCTGTATGGGCTTTTCTCTGGGTTTGGTGCATGGGCTTCTCATTGCAGTGGCTTCTCTCATTGTGGCACGCAGGCTCTAGGGTGCATGGGCTTTAGTAGCTGCAAGGTTTGTGCTTGGTAGTTGGGGACATGGGTTTAGTTACCCTATGGCTTGTGAATCTTGCCGGAGCAGGGATCGAACCGGTGTCTCCTGCACTGCAAGGTGGATTGTTAACCATTGAACAATCAGGAAAGCCCCCTCTTCTTGTTCTTTTCCTGTTCTGATGATTACTGTGTGTAGACTAAACTCTTTAATTCTGTCCTGACCAAGTGCTCTATTTCTCCATGATCATGGATGCCATTCTCATTTATCTACCAGTATTTCTTGCCTAAGATTTTGTAACTTTTGCATAATTAATCTCCAAACATAGTCTAGGGGTCTCTAAACTATTTTTCCCCATGTATGCTTTCAAACAGAAAATCCTTTCCTGCTTCAGTTCAGTTCAGTTGAGTCACTCAGTCGTGTCTAACTCTTTGTGACCCCATGAACCGCAGCATGCCAGGCCTCCCTGTCCATCACCAACTGCCAGAGTCTACCCAAACTCATGTCCATTGAGTCAGTGATGCCATCCAACCATCTCATCCTCTGTTGTCCCATTCTCCTCCCGCCCTCAATCTTTCCCAGCATCAAGATCTTTTCAAATGAGTCAACTCTTCACATCAGGTGGCCAAAGTATTGGAGTTTCAACTTCAAAATCAGTCCCTCCAATGAATACCCAGGGCTGATCTCCTTCAGAATGGACTGGTTGTATCTCCTTGCAGTCCAAGGGACTCTCAAGAGTCTTCAACAACACAGATCAAAAGCATCAATTCTTTGGTGCTCAGCTTTCTTTATAGTTCAACTCTTTCATCCATACATGACTACTGGAAAAACCATAGCCTTGACTAGACGGACCTTTGTTAGCAAAGTAATGTCTCTGCTTTTTAATATGCTGTCTAGGTTGGTCATAACTTTCCTTCCAAGGAGTAAGCATCTTTTCATTTCATGGCTGCAGTCACCATCTGCAGTGATTTTGGAGCCCCCCAAAATAAAGTCAGCCACTGTTTCCATTGTTTCCCCTGCTTACAGCCCTTCAAATTTTTTTTTTCTAATTATAAATACAGTGACTATCATGAATAAAGTGTACATGACTTTGATTACCTCAATGATGTAGTGGACACTCATCTTCACTAAACTTTAGCTCCAGTAACCCTCATTTAGGACTTTCATGACTCAGGGCCTTTGGACAAGTTTCTTTCCATATTTGTATGCATATTCCTATTCATATTTCAAATTTCAGCTAAAATTACTTCATCATGGAGATGTTTCTTGAGTTTACTAGTTAGATGAACCTCTCTTATTAAAAGTCACAAATCATCCTACATCTTGTTTTTTTCCCTCTTATCTTTTGACCATAATTCAGTTATTAATGAATTTGTTTAATGTCAGTGTCTTTATGTAACTACCTTTATAAGGTGAGATGCCATGTTCATTTCATTCATTGCTGTATTCATAGCACTTAATAAAGTACTTTAGTGTTTTAGGTTATTAACTACTGATTGAACTGTGATGGCAAAGAGTATTTGTAATTGAGTATATCGGTGATCTGCACTGAGAGAACAAGAGACGAGAGAAAGAAGGCAACTTCTAGGGAAATATGGAGATAAATACAGGGAGAACAGGACTTACAGAGGTGGGAAAGGACACGTTCTTCTGCCTTAAAAAAAGATTATGTCATTCGTTACTACAGTCAGAAGAGAAGATACTCCAAAGCAGCTATATCTAAACACCCCCAAAATTCTTGTCTTAATAGAAGTAAACTAATATTTTATGATATTTAAAGAACAATGATATAGGACTTTAATATTAGAAAGTTATGAGATAATCATTCATGTCCTAACTGAAACACAGTCATTATCTTATTTTGAACACTAAAACTAGAAGGGACCAGCACACTGACTATTTTTGACATTTTTCTCTAATAAGAAATTTTACCTTCAGAAGCATCTATAGTGTGTTTTCACTCTGGTACTTTTTTTTACTGTGTGATCTAGGACAGTTATTTAAACCTTTACCAGCCTCAGTTTCTTGCTTTTTATAAGATAATATTCATTTCATCGCTTTGTTATGAGGATTAGATGAAGTAATATGTCATCATTAAGCCCACACCATAGTGATTTTCACACATGTGTTTGGAAACTCAAGGCTATTGTATTTTTGTAATGTTCTTATTTTGTCATCATAACTGCCATTATCACTAGAAGAACATTTGGCTAAGGGTAAGGAAATTGTATTCTTTCTCAATAATGGAAAAAAGAATCTCTGGGCAAATGCGTTAACTTCAAATTCAATGCTGTAATCTCTAAAATATGGCATATGGTATTCACCTTGTCAACAGGAAAGGATTCGTGTGAGTAAATGAATGTGATGTAAATGACTGAATACATGTGAAGGCAATTTGAACATTGTAAGTTATCATTGTTAAGACTGGACCATAACTGGTAAACACTGATTTAGAGCAAAACTCTAATGAGGACAAGTTTATACATTTAATTCCTTTATGCAAAAGTTTTGTTCAATGGCCTAGCAGGGTGATATCTCCCGGGGACTAGCCAGTGTTCATCTGTTTTCTCTAGATTACAGAACAAGTGTGATCATTTAAGATTTGGGAGAATAGCATTGAAATATGTATACTATCATGTAAGAAATGAATCGCCAGTCTATGTTCAATGCAGGATGCAGGATGCTTGGGGCTGGTGTATGGGGATGATCCGGAGGGATGATGTGGGGTGGGAGGTGGGAGGGGGGGTTCATGTTTGGGAGTTCGTGTACACCCGTGGCAGATTCATGTCAATGTATGCCAAAACCAATAGAGTACTGTAAAGTAAAATAAAGTAAAATGGAAGCTCTAAAAAAAAAATAAATTACCAATAAAAAAAAAGTAAGTGACAGAGAAGTATATGAGCATTTCCTTAAAGGTTATCCCAAGTACAAATTTGAAACCATATATTTAAACAATGAATGGTCTAGCTATTTCATATTGTAGGCTCAGAAAATAAACAACACATTTTTATCCCATATCATGGAAAAAAAAGTGTATGTGTAACAACCGAATATACAAACATTTTGAAAGAATACGGTATTCTAATTAGAGGTCTGAAAGTCTTTAGCTTCCATGGATTTAACGTGCCAACTTGATCACTTACATTATTTTGTATGAGTTTTCTTGTGTTGTCCTGTATTGTCATCTTTATTCACTTCCAGTGTTTGTCCGTCTACCTTTGGCCTGTAACCACTACTTTGTCATCTTCCTGACTGACACCTTTGAAAATGTGTCAACAGTTACTGTGTTTTACATTTTACATAATGTTCTACGTAGCATTACATTTAGATTTCCTGGACATAGAGTTTTTCTCTGGTGAAAGAGAGAAAAAGCAACCTAGATGTCCATCAGCAGATGAATGGATAAGAAAACTGTGGCACATATACACAATGGAGTCTTACTGCTACTGCTGCTAATTCGCTTCAGTCTGTCCGACTCTGTGCGACCCCATAGACAGAAGCCGACCAGGCTCCCCCATCCCTGCGATTCTCCAGGCAAGAACACTGGAGTGGGTTGCCATTTCCTTCTCCAAAGCATAAAAGTGAAAAGTGAAAGGGAAGTTGCTTAGTCACGTCCAACTCTTAGCAACCCCATGGACTACAGCCTACCAGGCTCCTCCATCCATGGGATTTTCCAGGCAAGAGTACTGGAGTGGGGTGTGGGGTGCCATTGCCTTCTCCAATGGAGTATTACTCAGCCATTAAAAAGAATACGTTTGAATCAGTTCTAATGAGGTGGATGAAACTGGAGCCTATTACACAGAGTGAAACAAGCCAGAAAGAAAAACACCAATACAGTATACTAATGCATATATATGGAATTTAGAAAGATGGTAACAATAACCCTGTATACGAGACAGCAAAAGAGACACAGATGTATAGAACACTCTTTTGCACTCTGAGGGAGAGGGAGAGGGGTGGGATGATTTGGGAGAATGGCATTGAAACATGTATAATATCATATATGAAAGGAATCGCCAGTCCAGGTTGGATGAATGATACTGGATGCTTGAGGCTGGTGCACTGGCATGACCCAGAGGGATGGTACAGGGAGGGAGGAAGAAGGAAGGTTCAGGATGGGGAGCACGTGTATACCTGTGGTGGATTCGTGTTGATGTATGGCAAAACCAATACAATATTGTAAAGTAATTAGCCTCCAGTTAAAATAAATAGATTTATATTAAAAAAGTTTAGACCGTTACAGAATTTAGTCAGTTGCACACAGAATGTCTTTCTTTATTCATTAGAGACAATGTAAGAATGTGGTGGAAAAATACAGACCATGAAGTCGGTGAAACCCAAGTTTGTGTGTTAGTTCTGTCATGTAATGTCCTTTTGAACTTGAGGAAATTATCTAAGCTTTTTAAGCTTCTGATCCTTTTTCTATAGTATGGGAATAATAGTAGCCACTTTACACATGGATATCATAGAAATAGATGATATAAAACACAAACATTAGTGCCACACAAGAACCAAGACTACATGAGAATTTGAGAATTAGATTCTGCTTCATGCTCACTCCAGGTTATATGCATACAAAGGGACTGGAGACTAATCTCACCTTATTGCCACCTTCCTTTACTTATAGAGCAATTAAATGCAAGCCCAATGAGGATTGTCTGTCTAGTTCTGGGGACAAGGGAATGACATACCACTTTACAGGGAGAGTACAGCTGAATCCACAGTGCAGGGAGAGAGACATTAACCGTTATGCATACAAATTATCTGAATATAAACTGGTCAGTTGGACTGTTTGATCTGTAAATTAATTTTCATGTAGCGATTGCTTGGGCCTGTGAGGTCTTGGAGCTTGAATCTGCAATTTAAGAGATATTGGCAACTTACTCCCCCTGAATGGGAAGAGCCTAATCATTCTTAGAGCTGGATCCTATTGTGACAAGACCCACCTGCTCACTGTGGTTTTGGACGTCAGGAATACTCGTGCCTCTCCTGAGGAGAGCAGTGAAAAGAAATCCATTCTTTTTTTTTTTTTTTTTAGAAATCCATTCTTTAGACTGGCGTTGGTCAGGGCCAGGGCTATGGATACTTTTGAAGGATACTATGTTTGAAACTTGTTATAATATATAGTGAGCCTTTCACCTCCTGTTCCAGAAGGCTTCTGGAAGTGATCATGTCAGTATTCACTCTATTTATAAGGCATTTTGAAATGTGCCACGGCTGTGTTTCATGATTTTTATGATTTATAAAATTCAGGAGGCATTATTATACCAGTACAAACTAAGGCTCAGATAAGCTCAATAACTTACCCCACATTCGCAGAGTGAAAACCTGGTGGTGCCAAAATTTGAACTCAAGCAAGCTTACATGAGATTCATTTTTCTTGTGCAAGGCTGGCAGATAAGGAATCAAGAGGCCATGAAGATAAGTCACCATAAGAAAGAACAAAAATAGACGGGCTAAAAAAAAAACAAAACAAAACAAAAATAGACGGGCTATGTATAAAACAAATAAGCTACAAAGATAAGTTACAGGGAGATATAGCCAATATTTTATAATTATTTTAAGTATAATCTATAAAATATTGAACCTTCATGTTGTTCACCTGAAATTAATATAGTATTATAAATCAACTATGTGCCCGAGTCTTTGTGACCCAATGGACGATAGCCTGCCAGGCTCCTCTGTCCATGAAATTCTCCAGGCAAGAACACTGGAGTGGGTTGCCATTTCCTTCTCCAGGGTAAATCAACTATACTTGAAATTTTAAAAGTGGACTGGAATCAACCTTTGGACTTACCTGTTTCTGTACACATCCTAAGTGATGATTTAAACAAATCATGGAATATTTATATAACAGAATAACATACCAAATCCTATATGTATTGATATGGATCTTCTTTAAAGCTATGTTTTTAAAGAAAAAAATTCAATATGTTGTTTCATGTTGGAATATCTGCAAAGCAATATTTGTGCAGCACAGAATATTTCTGAAAGTTCACACATGAAACTGACATGGTTACCTGTGTATAGAAGTACTGGGTAGATGATAGTTATCGGGTTAGTGGCACTGACTGTTCTCAGATTATTTTTTATACTTAAAACAGTTCTTCTTAAAGTAATTTAGTAAAGAAAACTGTATTTTAAGAGTGAGAGAGCACTTTAAACCTTATCTCAAAGTGGTCTACATTAAAAAAAAAAACACATTGTGTTTTATGTCTAAAAGAAGATTAGTAATACAGGTAGAGGCAATATCGATTTATGCATAGTGATCTTCCCTTAGTATTCTAGATAATCTCCAGGTTTATTCTATCTCTGTCAGCAGAAAGTATGATTAGAATTTAGTGAAGGTATTATTTTTCATCTAGAAATTGAAAATATGAATTCTTTAAAAAAAAGCAAAGGACAGAGCATTCACCTCTTTCACTCAAGCAATTTACACTTTCAAAGTGGTGAAGAGGCCAGGTTGATAACACTGAACTGGTACATCAGAATAATTAAGCTTTAATCTCTGATTCAAAGACTTCAGCTTAGGGGTCATGAGGAAACAAGAAGACATTTTCTTTTTAATCAGTTTGAGATGATTAGTAACTTTGCTTGTGGAATGATCATTTTCCAAGTACAGCAATGCAATGGTGTAGTAAAATAGAGGAAAAAGATTAAGGAGTTTAATTTACTTGGCATGTTATAACTATGTTTATTAAAATACTAAGAATTACAGCAAAACTTTATTATTTGTTAATATTACTTTTGCCTCAATGGGGGTTATATTGAGAAAATAATATTCTAGACATAAAGGCCATTGCCAAGCTATATTTTTTTAAAATATATTTTTCTACTTTCTTATAAAATAACCCCCTGGGTACTTATAATGAAATCTATTTCTTTGTTGGAATGTAATTATTCCCCCTCCCTCAATAAGCTTTCCATCTCTGGTTTATTGCTGTAATGTTGTTCAAATTAAAAGACAGGTTCAGAATTCTGATATATTAATCAGCATGCCTTATATCATAAGAAAAAGGATAAAGGGAACTGTGAATTATTTCTCAACAAATGTTTTGTTTGCATAATGCCACTCTTGGGATCTTCTTTCTGGTTTTATGGTTTTATCATGAAATTAATTGAAATCAGTAAATACATGCAAAGAACTGTATTAAATGTAGGAAATCCACGTTAAATAAAAAATACCTTCCCAAAAATAGAATTGAAGGTTTTGTAAAGAGGTCAGTGATTTTAACTTACTGGTTCTTGTAACTTTGGCTTGTTTTAGTAGTCAGAGAGTCCTTTTCAGGATCAATAGGTATTCTTTGATTTCCAAGAAAAAAGTTGACAGAAAGTTGGTTCCAATAGGATTGAAATATGCAAAACAAATACCAAGAAAATATGGACAGCTTTCTAAGCATTCCTCATGACAGTGGTAATAATATTATGTAATAATACTTTATGATGGAAACCATCTTTGCTATGAGAAACATGGTATATTTAGAAAGGACAAGAATATATTTATCAGGGTCCAAATAATATTTGGCAGGGGTTCCTGAGAGTTTAAAGGAAAAAAAAAAATGGGTAAAAAATGTTGGATAAAGATGTAAAAGATGCATGCTATACTTGTAAACAGCAGCTTGTCTTTCCAGCCTAGCCTTGCAATCTGTGTCCTTTGTGGCATGAGCCATGGTGCTTTTGCTATACTGAGAATTTTAAAGTCTATAACACAATCATCTTTTAGTGGAATAATTACTGTTAGAATTTTCAGAACAGCCCAGGTACCCACATGAACTGCTTTACAGACTGCCAAGAAGCATACAACACAAACTAAGAAAAATAAGACTCAGGTATGGTTGTATAAGGAATGTTGCTAAAATTGTCTGTTTGCTTTACTTATAAGATTCACAAATAATTGTGATTTGAGGTCTAACAGATCCAGAAATTAACTTTAAACAAACCAAAGAAAAGTGGTTTCTTTACTCAAATAATATGAAGATTGTGTAAATATTACTAAACTCACATCATTAAATAAGATCCATTTGCTGTTATACATTTGTTGTCTTAGCTCAATATAATTCTTATGAATACACCTATACAATGTAAACAATACATACTGCGTGTGCATATATATTTGTATATATAAAACTCCCTCCATAATATCTTTTACTGTGAAGTTGCTCAGTCGTGTCCGATTCTTTGTTGACCCCATGGACTACAGCCCACCAGGCTCTGTCCATGGGATTTTCCAGGCAAAAGTACCAGAGTGGGTTGCCATTTCCTTCTCCAGGGTATCTTCCTGACCCAGGGATCGAACCCAGGTCTCTCGCATTGTAGCCAGATGCTTTTACCGTCTGAGCCACTAGGGGAGTCCAGGTATTAGCATTTTCCCTTTTTAATTTTGTGTTTACTTTACTATCTCTAAATAATATGGGTATATTATTGTTTCTCTTTATAAATGAAACATAAACATCTATTGACATTATGGTATTTCCTCAACAGTTTTGCTGCTTTCCAGTTTTATCATTGATTATGTTTAAAAATTTAAGTAGTATATTTAAAATTTTTTCCTGTTAATTTTTACCTATGCATTTTAAGTTTATGTAAAGTAAAATTCATTCATTCTATTACCAGACTCAGGTTTGGCTGCTCAGTATTCAAAAGTCAACAGTCAAGAGACAAGTGCTGGTAGGAACNCTTTATAAATGAAACATAAACAACAGTTTTGCTGCTTTCCAGTTTTATCATTGATAATGTTTAAAAATTTAAGTAGTATATTTAAAATTTTTTCCTGTTAATTTTTACCTACCCATTTTAAGTTTATGTAAAGTAAAATTCACTCATTTTATTACCAAACTCAGGTTTGGCTGCTCACTATTCAAAAATCAACACTCAAGAGACAAGTGCTGGTAAGAACAGAAAGACTGCTTTATTTAGGTGGTAATCTAGGGAGAAGGCAGAATTGGGTCCTTTCCAGAACCAGCTCTAATGATTTTATCATGGAAATTTTTAAAGGGAAAAAGGGGAGTAATCTCAGTTAATCCCTGAGTTAGGGGGTTGGATTTTTTGCCGATTCCCACTATGTGCAGGCTTGTCGACTCCTTGTGATCTTTAGATGCTATCTTGTTCTCACCATCTGCTCAAGAGATTGCCAAAGGAAGAGACTAGGGAAAAAGATCTAGTCATCTGTTAATTATTTAGTCTTCATTTCTTCTTAATTTAAAAAAAAAGAATCAACAGATTAGGCAAGGTATGCTGTTATCAAAAGATTTGAAAGTTGTGCATGGGCTGGAGGTTAGTTAAGCATGGGGCATCTGGTATAAAGATTGGTAAATATATAGTTTTGAAGTGATGAGATAAAAGGGGCCTTCTGGAGAAAGCTGCTGCCTGAAAAGAGCTGCTTACAAATCCCCACACTANACAAGGTATGCTGTTATCAAAAGATTTGAAAGTTGTGCATGGGCTGGAGGTTAGTTAAGCATGGGGCATCTGGTATAAAGATTGGTAAATATATAGTTTTGAAGTGATGAGATAAAAGGGGCCTTCTGGAGAAAGCTGCTGCCTGAAAAGAGCTGCTTACAAATCCCCACACTAAGACATTATTCCATTTCCATTAGATTATAAGTAAAAGTCTACCTATGTAACTTCTTCATGTTGACACAGGGCACCACGTTCTTAGAGTGGGTTGATATGGGTCTGTAGTGTCTCTTGGCTAATAATTTTAGTTACCTACTTATATATACCTGTAGAACAAGCTGTAATTATTTTGATGAAGTCCACAAAGATACGCATTATTATGAGCAATAGTGTTTATTATTCCTGTTCTCCTGAAGCCTGTTTTTAGAATTGTGCTGTTCATAGATTCAGTACTGCTCAAGATGGAGCAGCTTATATTTGCCATGGTTACAGTCTGGTCATCATAGGATTAGCTTTTTTCCCTCTGGTGATAGTTATAGTATCTATAAAACAGCTCAGGAATGTGCATCAGACACAGAAAGATTCTGTGACTCTATCATGCAAATCATTAACTCTTTGTGCATCCTCTTTTGTGAGGAGGTCTGAGACACTTTAGCTTTTCTACAACAGAAGCAGGGGATGTGGAGGAGTCTTCACACTTGGGAGGGTCCTGAAGGGTTCTACTTGATTTCAGTTTTGATATATTTGTTTGAGTTTTGACAAATACACAGAGTTGTGTAACTGCCAAAATGAGCAAGATATAGGGTGATTCTATCATCTGGAATATTCCCCAGTGCCCTTAGTAATCAACCCCTTTCCTCATCCCTAAAATCTGACATCTACCACTTAACTTCATCTCTGTAGTTTTGGCTTTTCCAGTATGTCATACAAATGAAATCAGGAAGCAAGTAACTTTTTAACCCAGCATCTTTCCCTTATAATACTCCAGAACCATGGGGTCACAAAGATTTGGACATGACTGAGCAACTAACATTTTCACATTCACTCTTCAGTGTGTATATTTTTGCTTGTATCAATAATTTGCACCTTCTTATTGCTATGTATTATTGCACTGTATGAATTTACCAAAGTTTGTTTATCCTTTCATTAGTCAAAGGGTGTTTAGGTTGTTCCCAGTTTTTAGAGCACATGATTAAAACTACTGTGAACATTCAGGTACAGGATTCTTTTGAACATAAGTATTATTTCCTTGGGTAAATACTTAGGAGGAAGATTGTTGGGTCATATGATAAGTAAATTTACTTTTTTCACAGGAGTCATTAATTTTATTAGTATTGCTAAAGTAACAAAGAAATATGTATTATATACCTCAAAGATTTTTACCTTTGTGAAATTTTGCCGGGGATTTTATGTATGGCTGTTAATAACAATATGCATTTTCTATTTTCTAAGTAAAATATTATTAACTCTACTCACTATGGTGTATATTTTATCCCCATGACTTATTTATTTTATAACTGGAAGTCTGTACATTTTGATCCCTTCATTTACTTCATCTACTCCCTCACCTACCACCTCTGTCAACCACCAATCTGTTCTATCTATAGCTCAGCTTTGTTTAATTCCACATATAAGTGAAAATAAGTCTGTCTTTCTTAGTCTGACTTATTTCACTTAGCATAACACTCTCAAGATTCACCCATATTGTTGAATAAGATTTCAATCTTTTTAATGGTTAAATAGTATTCCACTACATGTATCACAGTACCTTTATATTTTTGTACATCAATAAACACTTGCTAAACTTTTGACTGTATCATTTTTGCATTGCTAGCAGCAATGTGTGAAATGTGAGTGCTCTGCAAACTTGCCAGGGCATGTGACTTTATCAGGTTCTTTTTGTATCTGTTGTTTGCTGATCTGATAGATGTGCAGTGGTGTCTATTTTTGGTTTTACTTCACATTACCTGTAATGACTAATGATATTGAACATTTTTACATATACCTATTTGTCACTGGTATATCTTCTATGGTAAAGTGGGTTTTTTTAATTCAAACATTTTATTTTATTGGGTTGTTTTCTTGTTTTAAAAATTCTTTATATTCTATAGATCCAAGTTCCTTGTGAGGAATAATTTACAAATATTTTTCCCAACCTGTAATTTGTTTTTTAATTCTTTTAACAGTATCATTCACAGAAAAAAAAAAGTGCTTTTAATTTTGATGAAGTCTAATCTATCAATATTTTCTTTGGGGAATCATGCTTTTGATATTCCATATAAGAATCCCTTGTCTGCTCCAAAGGTCATGAAAATGATTTTCTATGTTTTCCTTTATAAGTTTTAAAATTTTACATTTTATACATTTATGATCTGTTTTGATTTAACTATTATTGGGTTGGCCATAATGTTCATTTTCTTTTTCCCCATGAGATGACTCTAGTAGCGCATAATTGTGTCTATTTCATTCAAAACAATTTTGTTAGATTAGTATTATGACAGATGTCATATCAGCATGAATTAAAAATGCTTATCAAAAACTGGTGAATTTTTGTATAGCCATTTTAATATTGAAGATGAAAGAAAACAAACATTTTTGGCATATTATGCTTTAATATGAGTTTAAGAAGGGTAAAAATGCAACTGAAACACACACACACACACAAAGATTTGTGCACTGTATGGAGAAGGTACTGCAACTGATCAGTTGTGTCAAAAGTGGTTTGAGAAGTTTGGTACTGGAGGTTTCTCACTGAATGCTGCTCTGTGATCAGGTAGACCAGTTGAAGTTGATAGCAGTCAAACTGAGACAGTAAGTTGAGAAGAATCATTGTTATACCACATAGGAGATAGTTGACATACTCAAAATATACACATTAACTGTTGAAAATCATTCAAATCAGCAGGATTAAGTTAATCACTCTGATGTTTGGGTTCCACATAAGTTAAGCGAAAAAAATCTTCTTGACTGTATTTCCATATGTAATTTTCTACTGAAACTCAATGAAACCATTCCACTTAAAACAAAAAAAGAAATCATGACAAGTGATGAAAGTGAATACCATACAATAATATGGAATGGAAGAGATTGTGGAGCAAGTGAAATGAACCAACCACCCCAAAAACCTATCTTCATCCAAAGAAGATGATGTGTGTATCGTGGGATTGGAAGGGAGTCCTCTATTATGAGCCATCCTGGAAAACCAAATGATTAATTCCAAGTATTACTATCAGGATAATGCAAGACCACATGTCTCTTTGATGACCAGGCAAAAATGGTTACAGCTTGCCTGGGAAATTTGGATTCATCCACTATATGCACCAGACACTGCACCTTTGGGTTTTCCATTCACTTCGATTATAAAATTCTTTTCATGGAAAAAAATTTCAATTCTCTAGAAGACTATAAAAGGCACCTGGAACAGTTCTTCGCTCAAAACAAATAAAAAGTTTGGGGAAGATGAAATTATGAATTCGCCTGACAAATGGCAGAAGTTAGTAGAGCGAAATGGTGAATACATTGTTCAATAAAGTTCTTGATGAAAATGAAAAATATATCTTTTATTTTTACTTTAAAAACAAATGAAATTTTTGGCCAACCCAATATATAAGATGAGAGATCCAGTCAAAGCTTTTTTTTTCCTTCTTCTTTTTCCTTCTTTTGTGTGCAGATATGAAATAATTCATCAAATTTTGTTTAAAAAGTTTGTTTTAGACATTGGCTCGCCTTTGCATATTTGACAAAATCAATTGACCATAGTTGTGTTTCTCTATTTCTGAATATTCCCTCCCATTGATCGACACGTCCATCTTTTCAGTGATATCATGGTGTTGTGATCTTTGAAGCTTTATATCAGATAGTCTGAATCTTCCAACTTTGCTGTTTAAAAAAACCCAACTTTTTGTTATTCTAATTCTCTTTCCTTTCTATATGAAGTATAGAGTCATCTTGTCAATGTTTACAATAATCAGATTGTTACAGAGACAGCAGAAAATTCCTGAGAAACATGTATGGACAGTATAAGCCCACACTAAAAGCCAGGACTATAGCCAGTGTCACTACAGTGCAATGGTTGGAGAGATATTGTAGTATTAACTGGGCATTGATGCTAACTCAAATACCATCAGACAACATGGCAACAATGACATTACTGCTTCTGGATAGTAGATACCATATCACTGCCAATGGAATGCCCTATGGAGTTGTTGATTTGTTACTATGTTCCCCCAAGGGTAACATATTAACACATTTCCCAAATGAAATAGGAGGTTCATATCTCTGGTGACTCAGACCATAAAGAACCCCCTGCAATGCAGGAGACCTAAGTTTGATCCCAGGGTTGGGAGATCCCCTGGAGAAGGGGAGGGCTACTCATTTCAGTATTCTTGGCTGGAGAATTCCATGGACAGAGAAGCCTTGCAGTCTACAGTCCTTGGGGTCAAAAAGAGCTGGACATGACTGAGCGACTTTCATTTTACATGCTGGAAAAATGGAAAAAAATGTTGGACAAACCTAACACTAAATTTTATTAATTTATTTGTAAGTTGCACAATTGCCATCCTAGAATTCTTTTTATACACACTTGAAGATTATGCCTCCTCTTTCACTGATATTACATCACATAGGCTGAGGCACATCTTCAACAGTTCCTCATTTTACAGGACTGACACTTCTACCTTTGTGTAAATTAGTTTCCCAAATTGTTTCTCCTTTGGATGGGAAGGCTGATTCTCAGCATTTCCATTAATGATATGTGAAAAGGTAGTGAATATAAAAGCTAGCTTTTACTCTAATTTCCAAAAATAAATAAATAAAATTGAATTGAATAAAAAGTAGAAAATATCTGACATACCAACACCAGTGCTAGAATCCCTAGTGCTCCCTGAGACATTGTTCAATTTCTTTTGAGAGTTCTTTAGTTATGTCTGAAAGTAACCAGTGTCTCTGCCAATGCGGGGCTTGCTTGCATGTGGACAGCTTGCATAAAGCAGCCTGGTTCTGCAATTACTTACAAAGCCTTTAAATTAGTTAATTTTTTTCTGTCCCATTCAGACTTCTGCACAATGTAGCCACTGTCATTAGGCTTGTACCCCTGAATCTTTTCAGGCCCACTAAAGATCGCTGCTCCCGTGTCTGTTATTTTCATTTGCTCTTTTTTGTGGACTATAGCTTTCTTTACTCTATTTCGTCTGTTATGAAGATTATATCTACTGGTTCTCCTGTTCACAATGTATTTTTTTTTTAAATATATCTGTCATTTCAGTGGGTTTTTGTTAAGGGGGAAGAAAAGACATATATGCAGAGTTCACTGTTTGAACCAGAAACACATAAAGGAGTTCTACTATGGACTTAAAACTACTCATAATAAGGAATTGGGCTTCCCAGGCGGCATTAGTGGAAAAGAACTCAGCAGTGTAGGAGACATAAGAGACGTGAGTTTAGTCCCTGAGTCAGGAAGATTCTCTGGAGGAAAAGGAAAGGAAAGGAAAGTGAAGTCACTCAGTCGTGTCCGACTCTTTGTGACCCCATGGACTGTAGCCTACCAGGCTCCTCTGTCCATGGTATCTTCCAGGCAATAGTACTGGAGTGGATTGCCATTTCCTTCTCCAGCAGATCTTCCCGACCCAGGGATGGAACTCAGGTCTCCCTCATTGTAGAGAAACGCTTTACCGTCTGAGCCACCAGGGAAGTCCCACATAGCAATCCACTCCAGTATTCTTGCCTGGAGAATCACCATGGACAGAGGAGCCTGACAGGCTACATTCCATAGGGTCACATAGACTTGCACACGACTGAAGTGACTCAGCACGTATGCACGCCATAAGGAATTACTGATACTCACTCCTCGACCAGTTTGACAAATGAATTATCTCGTGGAGGGAGAATTTTCCTAAACTTCTCTTTCTTTTTTTTTTCTGTCTCTCATTTTTCAAGTTTCTCACATGTCAGAACTAGTTTGTTGATTATGTTAATTCTTCCTATCAGGATTTGTTAACTAATAGCATGAATGTTTGATATTCTTTCCAGTTATCATTTCTCGATGTTCTTATTTTAAATAACAAGTATGCTTGTTAATTATCTCAAAATATTTCCAATGGTGTGGAATGAAGCTAGGGCTCCAAAATCACTGCAGATAGTGACTGCAGCCATGAAATTAAAAGATGCTTGCTCTTTGGAAAAAAAAAAAAGTTATGACCAACCTAGACAGTATATTAAAAAGCAGAGACATTACTTTGCCAACAAAGTTCTGTCTAGTCAAAGCTATGGTTTTTCTGGTAGTCATGTATGGATGTGAGAATTGGACTATAAAGAAAGCTGAGTGCTGAAGAATTGATGCTTTTGAATTGTGGTGTTGGAGAAGACTTTTGAGAGTCCCTTGGACTGCAAGGAGACCCAACCCGTCCATCCTAAAGGAAATTAGTCCTGAATATTCATTGGAAGGACTGATGCTGATGCTGAAGCTCCAATACTTTGGCCACTTGATGCAAATAACTGACTCATTGGAAAAGACCCTGATGCTGGGAAAGATTGAGGGCAGGAGTAGAAGGGAACAACAGAAGATGAGATGGTTAGATAACATCACCTACTCAATGGTCATGAGTTTGAGTAAACTCTGGGAGTTAGTGATGGACAGGGAGGCCTGGCATTCTGCAGTCCATGAGGTCGCAAAGAGTTGGACACAACTGAGTGACTGAACTGAACTGCTAGAATGAAGCAGTGATGTTAAACTACTCAGGGCAGAAAGTTAACTTATGGCAGAAAGATAAACTTGAAGTTCTCATTATCAACCATTATTGTGTATGGTTTTCCTTTAAATCACTCCAATGTTTTTAAAGAGATAATTTTTATGCCAAGTTACCTGTCTTAATATCATATGATAGTTTAAGGACGTGGAGAGCACACTTCAATCCACAGACTCCTATATTTTCAGAAGTGAAAAGCACAATTCTGTAACTCTAGCTTAGCTTCACTTTCTCACACATGCTAACAAAAATCCTAGAACTTAAATGATATGTTGATCAATTCAGTTATTACAAGAACTGTTACCAAGTTCCTCATTTGCATACCCATTGTTTTCCTAAAACTTCTCTTTTCTTTACTTACCTTAGAACTACCATCACTGCACAAAATAAACTATCCATACCTTTTTCACCTCCCTTATCCATTGCTGTTTTCTGTGTTGATGTGCAAATGCCTGATTTATTAATCATTTAAAGAAAGGTGACTAAATTCAGGTACACATCAGATGCAGTTTGACCAGTAGTATGTAAAATACTAATTTTACATTTACCTAAAATATTCCTGATCTAGTGGGTTTCTGAACAGCATTTGAATCTGGGTTATGTACACATGTTTTAGACTTTATGAATATGTTATTTGCAATTGTTTGAGCAATAAAAAAATTAAATTATAAAATATCTTCTGTCAGGATCCTCAGAGTACTATGTATATATAATAATTACAACATTACAAAATTATAATAAGCTGTCATCCACTAGGACAAATTTAGGGAGGAAAAAGTTTTGAATAGTGTTACATAAATGTAAACAGAATTAATTGTAAACTCAAAAAAAAAAATCCTGCAAACATGATTAAATGCAAAGCCAGACACAAATCGAACTGAACACATTTGTCTTTGGGAAAAAAATGATAAAAATGTTTTGGCAGTAAAATGAAATTGCTTATAAGTCACTTCAAAATAATAATAATATACCCTGGATGATTTTATTGGTTTTATAACTTTAAAACTGTGACCCAGTGTCTTGTATATGCTTCCTTGTAAAGTTATAATCTAATTATAAAGTGACCAAATATTAAAGAGCTGCTGTGAATCTGCTGCTGCCTCCAAATGTTACTTTTGATGTTTAAAGCTCCTCTAATGAAAACTGCATGCACTAACTATCAATAGAAAAAGATTAAATACTGTAGTGCAGTGAAGTGAAGCAGAGATTGGTTTTTCACCCTGTTAAGGTTATGATTGGATTATTGTGAACTTAATATTTGTTCCAAGAGAAAATGCTTTCTTTCTTTAAATATACATTACAATAATTGAATAGATAAAGTTATTCCTGGAAGTTAAGGGGCATTTTAAAACAAATAGAAATAGTTGTATATTGTTTCTTCCCTCTCTTCTAAATGCCTCTTTTCCTCATCTCCAACTCTGCTGTTGTTTATGAAAACACTATATGATGCTCCAAGGGAAAGAATTATTTTTCTTAACTGCAGAAACTTATTGGAATCTTTTCTTGTACCTCTGTTTCTATTTAGGTGTGTGTGTGTGTGTGTTTGTGTGTGTGTGTGGTGTTTGAGTTATTGAAGAAAGAGGAGGGACATCTGGACGAGGGTCTGGTTAACTTGCTTAGCTCATCACTATCTTTCACAGCCCATGGGAAAACTGTTTTCTGGTTCTTCACTGTGTTGTCCCACTCATTCTTCCACTTCTTTCTACTTTCTTCTGGCATCTTTTTCAAGAATGCCACATTTCAGTATTCCACTCAGGCCGGTCTTTAGTTTTCCCCTGGGAAATACTCTGTGCTATAAAATCAGACTTTTGTCCTGTATTTTTCTTTTCATGGCTACAGTATTTATTCATTAAGGCAAATTTCAGTTCTTAAAAGTTAAGATTCTTACTAAACTTACACTAAAATGTAATGTGAATAATGACTGTATTGTCATGTTTAGGAATAATAATCTAATATAAGTCTACTTATGTTTCAAATAAATATGTAATAGATGATGAAATTTCAGGCAAGTAAATTTAGCTCCCAATAGGATTCTATACTCTGATCATCTGACTGTGAATATATTATTTAACATGTCAAAAAGAACTTTGTAGATGTAGTTAAATTTCCTAATCAATGGAATTCAAAAGAGGAAGATTGACCAGAAGCAGAGGCCCGATATAATCACATGATCCCTTAAAAGCACAAGGCAAGGCAGAAGGGAATTTAGAGAAATCCAAAGCACAAGAAGAATTCAATGATTCTTTGCTTGAAGAGATTAATGTGTCAAGAAAACAGAGACTTCAGTTCTACAACCACAAGAAGCTGAATTTTGTCCACAACTTCATAAGCTAATATGGTGTCCCAGAAGAGAACAGTAGCCCTGACAGATATCCTAATACCTTATAACTGCTGCATCATTCATCCATTTAAAACTACTGCTTGTTAAAATGTAAGCCATTTAAAAAATAAATCAAAATAGCTCTTGTACCTTTGTTTATCTTTTCTAAATCTGTCCCTAATATGTTTTCATGTGCCGGCATTCATATTTGTATCTTCTGTTGTCCAATATTATCCTGGCCAATGTGTTTACTCAATTCTGTTACATAAAATGAAATATCTAAATGCTAAGCATTTATGCCAGCTAGTAATAGCTAATCTATTTATTTTTCAACATCTGCATAAGCTCTTTCAGAGAGTTGTCACTTCTCTATTTAGCTGGAAAGACTGACAAACAAAATCTGAAAAAGACTAATGTTTGCAGAACAGAGGGTTTCATACCTCCCATCTCCCTGGCTGCATATTTTCAAATTGTATGCCTCATCTGCTAAAATCTCTTTCAACACAAACCCCAACTGTGCTGCTGTGTAAATCATGCATTCCTGTGACCAGGTGTGCCAGGGATGACTGTGGAGATACCCCTGTTAAAGTAATCCTCCCACTAGAAGAGACACTGATAACATTGATTTTTGGATGTCAACAGGCTGGATGGCTTAGAAGCCAGATAGTTTAAGATGGCTCCAGAATGTTTTCATTTGAAGCATGATGATTATAACTGTGTGTTATAAAGTTTGGGAAAACTAGAAGCACCTTCTCTGTGCTAATAATTGCTGGAGAGCATTGTTCTTTGCAGACTCAGGAATCCTTAACATACAGGCTGAACTTGCCCTGCTAAGATTTGCCTGTTTCCCCTCTGCTGATGCTGAAAAAATAATACAAACTATAGCATTTCGTCTAACAAGCATCAATTACTCAACATAATCAAAAGAAGACATTCATCTTTTAATCTGTCTCTGTCATCTATCTTATATCTTTCTATCGTGGAGCTACCCTGAGGCCAGCAGTCATGACACAAGTTGGTTGTTTATTTTTTTAACAGTTTTACAGCATGACTCTTCAGAAATGGCTACTTTGGATATGCCTGTGATGACCACAGTGAAGTAAAGCAACACTGCCTTACTGCCTTGAGAGGAAATCACTGACTTTTTCTATAGTAGGTGTGACTTATGCTAGTGTTCTCTTTCAATGAACGTCTAATATGAAAAATGGTGTTAGGGGAATATTTTAAATCATCGTCACAAATCAGTATATATTATTCCATTGGTTTGATGTTTAGATGTATGATACATATTTTCCTTTCAAAATAACTGAAAAGTAATGCATTTTGTTTATTAGATGTTCCAAGCTTATGATGATAGCATCCTTGCTTATGTCTCTTTTGTATGTTTACTCTGAACTCCTCAGAAGTTAAAGGGAAATAATGGTTTTCACTGGGAGCTTTGTTGTTGTTTGAAAATAACAGACTTGACACTAGCAAATAGTGAAGTGTTAAGTCAATTGAATAGGGGAAGAAATTTAAAACCTTACTTCCCTGGTGGCTCAGATGGTAAAGCGTCTGTCTACAATGCAGGAGACCCAGGTTCGATCCCTGGGTTGGGAAGATCCCCTGGAGAAGGAAATGGCAATCCACTCCAGGACTATTGCCTGGAAAATCCCATGGACAGAAGAGCCTAGTAGGCTACAGTCCATGGGGTCGCAAAGAGTCGGACATGACTGAGCGACTTCACTTCACTTCATATCCTTAATACAGGTATTAGGATATTGATTTGTAAGTTAAAATTTGTGGTTGCTTAGATTTTGATTTTACTCAGAAAATCACTGAATTGCTTTAGAAACTGCAACTTTTAACAACTGTTAAACAGGAGTAATACTATAAATTTCTAATCCATATCAGAGACCAATTGTGTGGATTAATGCAATAATTTCTACCAAGATTTTTTGTATATATCAAATGGGCTGGGTGAACACAGATAATGCTGTTGTTTATGAAACTGTGATTTTTTTTCCTTTGTGTTCAGTTTCTTTTAAATCACTCCTTTTTCATTTTCCTTAAATTAATTGCTTGCTGTCTTGATTCAATATTAGGCTAGGTTTTTCTGCTGATGTTGATTTCTGTTTTTCTACCCACCATCTCTTGAAACATTCCTCACTCTACAGGCTTCAGAGTGTGGCATTTGGAGGCTTAGAAAAACTTTTGCCTGTGGTTTTAATGCAATGAAGAGCACACAAAATTTTAATCACATCCAACAACGTATTGTATAAAAACTTATGCTTAAACTTGTATTGAAAGAAGCCGTTGGCTTCTTTCTGATGGTATAATCTCTCAAATTTTATTTTGAGAAATAATTCTAGTATAATGGCTTAAGACTGTACTTTCAGCTTCATATTTATCAACCTACAACTTCTTTATGGCTTATATGGTCTTCCTTGTGGCTCAGCTGGTAAAGAATCTGCCTGCAATGCGGGAGACCTGGGTTTGATCCCTGGGTTGGGAAGATCCCCTGGAGGAAGGCATGGCAACCCACTCCAGTATTCTTGCCTGGAGAATCCTATGAACAGAGGAACCTGGAGGGCTACAGTCCATGGGGTCACAAAGAGTCAGACATTACTCAGCGATTAAGCACAGCATGACTTATTTTGCCTGTTTATTCTCTTGATTTATAGTTCATGTTGACGACTAATTAATTGTCCTATTTTAATGTTTTATTCTTGTTCATATGTCTAAAACTGGAAATTATAGACCACTTCCAATGAAAGTTACAATCCACTTTTAAGATTCTGCACATTGTAATTGGTATAAATTCAGTTCAGTTGCTTGGTCATGTCTGACACTTTGCGACCCCAGGGACTGCAGCACACCAGGCTTCCCTTTCCATCACCAACTCCCTGAGCTTACTCGATTCATGTCCATCGAGTCAGTGATGCCATCCAACCATCTCATCCTCTGTCATCCCCTTCTCCTTCTGCCTTTAATATTTCTCAGTCTTTCCAATGACTCAGTTCTTTGCATCAGATGGCCAAAGTATCGGAGTTGTTAAACAATGTATTGTTTTCTATATCATGTATTTGTCCACTAGTTTTGGAAGTCAGTTAGAGGAGACTGCAGTTGATTATTTTAGTGAACAACTAAGAAGTGATCTTATTTGTTCTTTCAAAAATATTTATTAAGTGCCTTTTGTGTATCTTTTATATTTAAGAAAATAATTTTACAATATACACAGTAATATACATACACTTTATGAAAAGATTTATGTTATAGTAACCAAATGTCTTGACTGTGTCTTTTATTATTATTATTTAAAATTAAGGAGATAACCTGTCAGGCAGAATATTAGAAAATTCTGTCGATAATGTGAGTTCCCGTTTAAACCTATCTCAGAAAGAAATTGTTCACAGTTTTCATAAGCCAAATGTCTTCTGACTTCAAATCCAGTCTCCTCCCATCATAATACTATAACCACTCATTTGCAAGGGATGTCATTATTGTGGAGGTGCTGATGTTATTGGTGTTTCTTTGCTGAGCTGGGAGAGATTAAGAGGAGATACTTTTACATTTGTTCTTCCTTAGAAAAAATTCCTATGTATCTTTTTATTAATCAAAATATATGGCAAATATATGTCTTGCTAAACCATGTGATGCACTAAAAACTCAAGTTGTCAAGAATAAACATTAAGGGTGCTATGATTGCATCATAGTTTTGCCATTACTTATATTCAGTTTAAAGCCTAGACTTATTTGCTTAACAAATATATAATTAGAGAAAGAATAAAAAAGCAGAGAATTGAGGCATTCAGAGTTACCGTATGTGATAGAACCTGTTCTGAGACTGGAATAAAACTGAGTTTTCCTGCCTAAATTTACATATATATATATATATTATATATATATATATATATTTAACATGAATATGACATGTAATAATAAATATAATGCTTCCTTAAGATAATAAGGATGACAATGACTATGATGATTTGTTAGCACTTGGTAGTGATAAAATTTGGAATGTAGCTTAGAATTCATCTAATCCAACCTCTCAGACACTGCAGTCCCTGATAGCTCAGATATTTTTTTATTTTTTTCTTAGCCATTTCTGTAAATGGGAACTCACTATCTGCAGACAAAGAATAGCATTTTGTTTTAAATATATATTGATGAACATTGGGGTACACGTGTCTCTTTCAATTCTGGTTTCTTCGGTGTGTATGCACAGCAGTGGGATTGCTGGGTCATAGGGCAGTTCTATTTGCAATTTTTTAAGGAATCTCCACACTGTTCTCCATAGTGGCTGTACTGGTTTGCATTCCCACCAACAGTGTAAGAGGATTCCCTTTTCTCCACACTCTCTCCAGCATTTATTGCTTGTAGACTTTTGGATCACTGCCATTCTGACTGATGTGAAATGGTACCTCATTGTGGTTTTGATTTGTATTTCTCTGATAATGAGTGATATTGAGCATCTTTTCATGTGTTTGTTAGCCAGAATTGAAAGATACGTGCGTACCCCAATGTTCATCGCAGCACTGTTTATAATAGCCAGGACATGGAAACAACCTAGATGTCCATCAGCACATGAATGGATAAGAAAGCTGTGGTCCATATAGACAATGGAGTATTACTCAGCCATTACAAAGAACACATTTGAATCAGTTCTAATGAGGTGGATGAAACTGGAGTCTATTATACGGAGTGAAGTAAGCCAGAAAGAAAAACACCAATACGGTATACTAACACATATATATGGAATTTAGAAAGATGGTAATGATAACCCTGTATGTGAGACAGCAAAAGAGACACAGATGTATAGAATGGACTTTTGGACTCTGTGGAAGAGGGAGAGGGTGGGATGATTTGGGAGAATGGCATTGAAACATGTATACTATCATGTAAGAAACGAATCGCCAGTCTATGTTTGATACAGGATACAGGATGCTTGGGGCTGGTGCACGAGGATGATCCAGAGAGATGATATGGGGTGAAAGGTGGGAGGGGGTTCAGTATTGGGAACTCATGTACACCCGTGGCTGATTCATGTCAATGTATGGCAAAACCAATACAGTATTGTATAGCAAAGTAAAGTTAAAAAAAAAAATGTATTGATACAAAGGCATGCCCTCAAATCTCATAATTTAAAAAAATTTTTTCCCATTGAGAAAATTTTACAGTTATTGTATGTGCAAAAAAAAGATTAAACTAAGAAGGACTTAAACTGCTAGGGTAATACTTGTCTCTCTTGTATATTTTCTATTTTACATAAGACCCAAAACGTGGTGAAGAATGATTCTGAATGATTCTCTAATGATATCAATTTTTATTTTTATTTTATACTTCTCTGTTTTATAACCATGGCACGGAACTGTTAAACTAAATACCAAGGTGATCTTTTACTGTGTTCTGCTCTGTCTTGGAATTGTCTATTTTTCATGTCTGTTTTGCTGTTTTGAATATAATGTTCATTTAGAGAAGATTCAGTAAGTTGACCCTTTCTTTTTCTTCTACTGAAAAGACTAAGAAATGCCTTTTTGTTCTCCTGACTTTGCATAGACTTGTTGACTGTAGCATAAAAACTCATTCCGGCTTCTGATTTTGTGTTCTGATGACAGGACATGACTTCAGAAGTTTTAGATTCTTCCTAAGATGGGCCTTTGGAGAAGGAAATGGCAACCCACTCCGGTGTTCTTGCTCAGAGAATCCCAGGGATGGGGGAGCCTGGTGGGCTGCCGTCTCTGGGGCTGCAGAGTCGGACGCGACTGAAGCGACGCAGCAGCAGCAGCAGCAGGATGGGCCTGAATCTCATACTAGCTGTGTCAAGCTACTTTTCTTTTTTCTATGACGTGTGTTTTTGTCAATAACTTGACTCATTTTTATTGTGAACTTCATTTTAAAATGGCTAACTACAACTTGGCAAGATTGGCGCCTTGATTTTATGCGCACATCTTAGTTGCCAAAGCTGAAATTACCTTAGGAAAGAGCAAGATGAAGAGCTCCCATTAGGAGGCACTATTCTAGATATACCCAGTCACATGCTATCTTTGAACCATGACAAATTCTTGGCCTCCGCTGATTGCCACACCTAAATATTCTTCGATTTTTTTCTTTCTGCAAAGACATGGAAATCATATTAGGTACCAGATAGTTGAGCCTGAGCCCCATTCCTTCCTTTTGATGGGTAGCAGTGTTTCCTTGGCTATATCTTCATCTGCAAGTAATTTCAAGTCTGGCTATTATTTATTAATTTCACTTATTAAAATAAGCATGGTTGAACATTGGTTTACAACTCTCTAGTGTTTAAGCAGATAAACACTTCGCAATCACGTCTGCTAAGGAGCAAAGAAGGCACAAGATTATGTAAAATCTGTAACTTTCCTTTCTTTTTCCATCAGAATATTCTTTTTAGCCTTCCATGTGTAGTCTTGTCTATTGTATTAGGATCTCTTCATCTTCTGCAATAAACCAACACAGAACATTGTCCCTTTAGCCTGTCCGCTTCCCATATCAGAGTGACTGCTAAGTCGCTTCAGTCATGTCTGACTCTGTGTGACCCCAGAGACGGCAGCCCACCAGGCTCCCCCATCCCTGGGATTCTCCAGGCAAGAGAGAATTTCCTTCTCCAATGCATGAAATTGAAAAATGAAAGGGAAGTTGCTCAGTTGTGTCCGACTCTTCGCGATCCCATGGACTGCAGCCTGCCAGGCTCCTCTGTCCATGGGATTTTCCAGGCAAGAGTACTGGAGTGGGGTGCCATCGCCTTCTCCGATCAGAGTGACTAGTTTGTATTTATACCACACGTTGTCAGTGTCTATCTCAGTTAGGGATGACCTACACAGCAAACACCTTGACAATGGAATAATAATCTTACTGTTTCCCCATGAGTAACATCAAAACCACAGTCTTTTTTGGCTTCCAGAATTCTCAGGGAATATTTTTTCCTGAATCTTGTCATAGCAACTTACTTATTTACAGCTGTTTACTGGAAGCTTTTTGGCACACTGCTTTTACTCAGCTCTGGTCACTTATTTTCCCTTTCAACTGACTCTTAAACCCATATGTCTTAGACGTTTGCAGCCACTGACTTTCTGTGTATCAAAAATCCAAAATATGACTTATCTAATCATTTCATATCCTCTGTTACCTCCTTCTCCTCCATATCCATGGTTACTCCTTATGTGCAGTTTCAGTTCTAAGGGTTCAACCAACTACTTACTGTGTAGTACTCTAGTAATTACTATTGTAAAAAATCCATATACAAGTAGGCCCATGCCACTGAAACCCATGTTGTTCAACTTTCAATGGTATGTATGTAATCTACTTTGCACCTCTTCACTAATTGACCAGACTTCCCCAGCAGCTTAGTGGTAAAGAATCTGCCTGCAATGCAAGAGATGCAGGCAGATTCTTTACCACTAAGGGTAGAGAATGGGTGGGGAAGATCCCCTGGAAAAGGGCATGGCAACCCTCTCTAGTATGCTTGCCTGGAAAATCCCATGGACAGAGGAGTCTGGTGGACTACAGTCCATAGGGTTGCAAAGAGTCAGACACAACTGAAGTGACTGGGCACGCACGTGCTAATTGACCATTGTATTGACTTCTAAAGGATAAATATGGTTTACTAGCTAGTCTGAAAGTTGACATCCTAATGTTGAATCTTCACAGTTTGACACATTTTGCTTCTAACCATTTATGATACCTTCATACTTTTCCCCTAGACAGTATACTTATGATAGGGGAAAAAAGGGATACTCACTCAGTTGTGTCCTACTCTTTGCAATGCTATGGACTGAAGCCCAGTCCATAGCCACCAGGGACTGTAGCCACTGGGCTCCTCTGTCCATGGAATTCTCCAGGCAGAATACTAGAATGGGTAGCCATAATTATGATATAGTCTTATCCAATTTAGCTTATGAATGTAAAGTAGATATATTTTGGTTCATACTCTGTAAAAATTTGTTTGAGTGATCTTGATGGAATTGTCACTATTTGGATATATCATCTATATTAATTTTTATCTTTAGAGGTTCTTCAAAATAGATGGGTTGCCTTACGTGAATTACAATGAGTGCCTTATCTTTGTTTTTGTTCTCCCCCTGTTTCGTAATGTAATTCATTTTGCAGTAGGATATGCTTCTATTTTAAAAATTCATTAAAAGCTTACTCTTACCTCCTACTAAATATGCCCCAAACTAACTGTTTATCTGATGATTACCTCATTACTTGGAAAAATGTCAATTTCTCTTAAAAAAAATCCCCTTTTAAAATATATCAAGTTAGATTCTTCTGTTTTATCTTTTCAAAAATACTTTAATTTTTAGAACAGTTTTATAGTCACATCAAAATTAAATGGAAAGTATAGAGAGTTCCAGTACACTATCTGCCCTCTCAGTACCCCAGCCCCACTTCTCCACTATCACCTTTCTCCACTAGATTGGCACATTTGTTATAACAGATGAACTGCATTGACACCTTGTTGCTATCCAAAGTTCATAGTTTATATCAGGGTTTTTCTTGGTGTTCATTCCACTGTTTTTTTTTTTTTTTTTTCAGTCACTAAGTCATGTCTGAGTCTTTGTGACCCCACTGCAGCACACCAGGCTACTCTGTCCTCAACTGTCTCCCAGAGTTTGCTCAAATTCATGTCCATTGAGTGAAGAATGATGCTATCTAATCGTTTCATCCTCTGTCACCTCCTTTTCCTCCTGCCTTCAATTATTCCGAGCAGCAGGGTCTTTTCCATTGAGTTAGTTCTTCCTATCATGTGGCCAAAGTGTTAGAGACTCAGCTTCAGCATCAGTCCTTCCAATCAATATACAGGCTTGATTTCCTTTTGGACTGATTAGTTTGATCTCATTTCTGTCCAAGGAATTTTCAAGAGTCTTTGCCAGCACCATCAATTCTTCAGCACTCCGCCTTCTTTATGGTCCAATTCTCATATCTGTATGTGACTAATGGAAAAATCCTAGCTTTGACTATATGGACCTTTGTCAGCAAAATGATGTCTCTTCTTTTTTAATACACTATCAAGATTTGTCATAGCTTTCCTTCCAAGGAGCAAGCATCTTTTAATGTTATGACAGGAGTCACTATCCACAGTGATTTTGAAGCCCAAGAAAATAAAATCTGTCACTCTTTCCCCTCCCCACCCACTCCTATTTGCCATGAAATGATGGGACCAGATCCCATGATTTTAGTTTTTTGAATGTTGAGCTTCAAGCCAGCTTTTTCACTCTCCTTGTCCACCCTCATCAAGAGGCTCTAGTTCCTCTTTGCTTTTTTACTTTAGAGTGAGTGGTACCATCTTCATTTCTGAGGTTGTTGATATTTCTCCCAGCAATCTTGATTCGAGCATGGGATTCATCCAAGCCGACATTTCTTATGATGTACTCTGCATATAAGTTAAATAAGCAGCGTGACAGACAATATACTGCCTTGTTGTACTCCCCTTAGCCAATTTTGAACCAGTTAGCTGTTCCATGTCTGGTTCTAACTGTTCTTCTTGACCTGTATTCAGGTTTCTCAGGAGATAGGTAAGGTGGTCTGGTATTCTCATTTCTTTAAGAATTTTCCACAATTTGTTGTGATCTACATAGTCAAAGTCTTCACCATAAAGTCAACGAAGCAGAAATTAATTTTTTTTCTGGAACTCCCTTGCTTTCTCCATGATCCATGTACATTCTATGGGTATTAACAAATGTATAATTACATATATCCACCATCATAGTGTCATACAAAATAGTTTCTCTTTCTAAAAATTCGATGTGCTCTGCCTATTTATCCCTTCTTCTTCTCTAATTCCTGGAAACCACTGATTCTTTTATTGTCTCCATGCTGCTGCTGCTGCTGCTAAGTCGCATCAGTTGTGTCCGACTCTTTGCGACCCCATGGACTGTAGCTTACCAGGCTCCTCCATCCATGGGATTCTCCAGGCAAGAGTACTGGAGTGGGGTGCCATTGCCTTCTCCGATTGTCTCCATAATTTTGGCTTTTCCCAACTGTCAGAAAACTCAAACCATACAGTATATAGTCTTTCAGACTGGCTTATTTCATGAATAATATGCATTTAAGATTTCTCCATGTATTTTTATGACTTGATAGCTCATTTATTTTTAGCATTCAATATTGTTCCATCGTCTAGATATACCGTAGTTTATTTATACATTCACCTATTGAAGGACATTTTGGTCGCTTCCAGTTTTGGACAATGAGGAATAAAGCTAATGTTAAATCTGTGTGCAGATTATTGTGTGGACATGTTTTCAGCTTATTTGCATAAATACCAAGGGGTGTAATTGCTGGATCATATATTAAGTGTATGTCTATATTCCAGAATGACTGCAATATGCATTCTCACTATCAGTGAATGAGAGTTCCTATTGCTCTGTATCATCTCTGCCATTTTGTGCTGTTAATGTTTCAACTGTTGTCATTCTAATAGGTGTTTGTTGGAATCTCATTGGTATTTTAAGTTTCATTGCTCTGATGACATATGATGTTGAACATATTTTCATATACTTTTCTGTCATTTATGTATCCTCTTTGGTAAGGTGTCTGTTAAGGCTTTTGATCTTTTTTTATAATCAGTTTTTTTTTTTTTTTTTT
>SJYX01024061.1:580192-668656 GCA_006410675.1 Oreotragus oreotragus | reverse complement strand
ATCCTGGAATGTGAAGTCAAGTGGGCCTTAGAAAGCATCACTACAAACAAAGCTAGTGGAGGTGATAGAATTCCAGTTGAGCTATTTCAAATCCTGAAAGATGATGCTGTGAAAGTGCTACACTCAATATGCCAGCAAATTTGGAAAACTCAGCAGTGGCCACAGGACTGGAAAAGGTCAGTTTTCATTCCAATCCCAAAGAAAGGCAATGCCAAAGAATGCTTAAACAACTGCACAATTGCACTCATCTCACATGCTAGTAAAGTAATGCTCAAAATTCTCCAAGCCAGGCTTCAGCAATACATGAACCGTGAACTTCCAGATGTTTCAATTGGTTTTAGAAAAGGCAGAGGAATCAGAGATCAAATTGCCAACATCTGCTGGATCTATGGCTCAGAGGTTAAAGCATCTGCCTGCAATGTGGGAGACCTGGGTTCGATCCCTGGACTGGGAAGATCCCCTGGAGAAGGAAATGGCAACCCACTCCAGTATTCTTGCCTGGAGAATCCCATGGACAGATGAGCCTGGTGGGCTACAGTCCACGGGGTCGCAAAGAGTCGGACACGACTGAGCACCTTCACTCACTCTCGCTGGATCATGAAAAAAGCAAGAGAGTTCCAGAAAAAAAAACATCTATTTCTGCTTTATTGACTATGCCAAATCCTTTGACTGTGTGGATCACAATAAACTGTGGAAAATTCTAAAAGAAATGGGAATACCAGACCACCTGATCTGCCTCTTGTGAAGCCCATATGCAGGTCAGGAAGCAACAGTTAGAACTGGATATGGAACAACAGACTGGCTCCAGATGAAAAGGAGTACGTCAAGGCTCTATATTGTCACCCTGCTTATTTAACTTATATGCAGAGTCCATCATGAGAAACACTGGACTGGAAGAAACACAAGCTGGAATCAAGATTGCCAGGAGAAATATCAATAACCTCAGATATGCAGATGATACCACCCTTATGGCAGAAAGTGAAGAGAAACTAAAAAACCTCTCGATGAAAGTAAAAGAGGAGAGTGAAAAAATTAGCTAAAGCTCAACATTCAGAAAATGAAGATCATGGCACCTGGTTCCATCACTTCATGGGAAATAGATGGGGAAACAGTGTCAGACTTCATTTTTTGGGCTCCAAAATCACTACGGATCGTGATTGCAGCCATGAATTTAAAAGACGCTCACTCCTTGGAAGGAAAGTTATGACCAACCTAGATAGCATATTCAAAGGCAGAGACATTACTTTGCCAACAAAGGTCCGTCTAGTCAAGGCTATGATTTTTCCTGTGGTCATGTATGGATGTGAGAGTTGGACTGTGAAGATAGCTGAGTGCTGAAGATTTGATGTTTTTGAACTGTGGCGTTGGAGAAAACTCTTGAGAGTCCCTTGGACTGTAAGGAGATCCAACCAGTCCATTCTAAAGGAGATCAGCTCTGGGTGTTCTTTGGAAGGAATGTTGCTAAAGCTGATATTCCAGTACTTTGACCACCTCATGCAAAGAGCTGACTCATTGGAAAAGACTCTGATGCTGGGAGGGATTGGGGGCAGGAGGAGAAGGGGTCAACAGAGGATGAGATGGCTGGTTGGCATCACTGACTCAATGAACGTAGGTCTGAGTGAACTCCAGGAGTTGGTGATGGACAGAGAGGCCTGGTGTGTTGCAATTCATGGGGTCACAGAGAGTTGGACACGACTGAGTGACTGAACTGAACTGATAGCATCTAACTAATGGAAATAGAAGCTTACTATGCGTAAAAGGAGAAAGGTTCTCCTATTTTAGTAAAGATGCAAATATTGATCAGTGTTTTGAAGATACAATTAGTATTTCAAAGTTGAAACTATAAAATAACCTGAAAATGTTGAATGTTTGGAACTGAGGAATTAACTTAAAAATGATGAGGATCACTGAGTTTTCATACCATGGTAGTGGGAGTGGATGTAAGCCTCTTCTCTGCACACATTTTAAATTGGCAGTGGAAAAGGAAACATATTTTGTATTTTTATATCATTTGCTATGACATGTTTGTTTGACACAGCACTAGTAAACTAAATGTGGCAATTTCAGTCAAAGTTAACAAAAATGCCAGATATGGTGTTGGGAACAGAGAAAGTGCCAGAGAGAATGTATTTGCCAGACTGTTAAAAGTAAAAATAGTGAAATATGATGTGGAAAAGGTTGTCTAGGAGTCAACAGACAGGTTCTAGAACCATGTTGCTGTCACTTAAAAGTATCTGTTTTATTCAACATAAATTGGAGAGTGAATAAGTAGTTGGGTGTTTTTTTTTGGTCTTCTTCAGCTTTTAAAATTCTAAACTTCTAGTACAAGTCAAACACAATTCTGAGTTAATCTAGTTCAACCCAGCAGCTTTAGTGACTAATTTAAATATGTGTTTCCTTAAAGCTACATGCTTTTTAGAAATATGTGTAAGAAATTTAAACTTCAAATTTTTCTACTGTTTTTTCTTTTAAAGGTAAATAAGTAATAAATACATACAAGTGATTATAATGATTTGAATCTCCTACAAATTTCTGAGTTTTTATCTGGCATTTGTTTTGGAAATCAATTCAAGTACTTGGAATTATAGGATTTTAGGATTTGTAGGAACATTTTAATTCCATGCCATCCCAACCTTAATTTTGGAAATAGTAAACTGTGGTCCAAAGAATGTAAATGGTGTGTACAGTGTCACATAGCTAATTTATGGCAAAGTTGGAAGAACAAGCTAGATTTCCTGATCTTCAGCCCAGTGACCTTTCCACAATAAGCTTAAAGTCCTTAGCAATTAGTATTGGTTCAATAATCCATTGATAAGACATTTAATTCTTTATTTGACAGAAATAAGTTTTGACACACATTAATTCACTTTATCCTTTCAACATCCCTGAAGGTTATTATCATTCTCATTTTTATACACACATTTGAACAGATTAAGTATTATGCCCAAGGTCATATAACTAATAAGAAATGAAATATGAATTTGAAGCATCACTTTTGCCTAACTCCAGATCCTAAGCACTTTCAAGGCATTAAGTTAACTTCAAGTTTCCACTGAACATTAGTATAATAATTGTTCTGAAGGGCACCTTAGTATGTGTTTCAAATTAGTCTTTGTCAGGGCTTAGTAATAATCCAAATTTATCCAAATTTATGATTATTTTCTGGTACTGCTCTGTTGTGAGGTTTTCCTTAAAGTGAGGCTGACATTAGAATATGTGCAATAATAAATGGGACAAATAATATGCATATATAAGTTTATAACTATGGTTGATTAGAAGTGATTCACTCATTATTTCATGCTTTGAACATAGTTTTAGTGTATTTGTGTGTTTGCACACACATATGAGAATTGTTCTGATCATCTTAGTTTCATCCTATCAAGATGGTCTTAAATGCTGATCCAAAGTCCAATGTATAACTTTTCTGAGATTCTTGGAGGCAACTTTCAGAATAAAAAGTTGTCACTAGAGGTTTCCCAATGCCTTTCTACTGCATTTCTGAATTAACAACAAATGCAGATTTGTGTTTGATGGCTCTTTTATAGCTGCATGCAGCTGGAGAAAAACCAACTGCCAAGGGAACTCAATTTTCTTTATCATCAATTTGACATTGGTAAACAGATGGCTTCTGGATACCATGGTAGTCTTCTTAATTTGTCTTTTTATGTAGTGCTGCAAATACCCTTGGTTAATTGCCTGATTATTACATTTAATTCTTTGTCAACAATATACCTCATTGTTTTGGGACATATCCTAGGAGATAGGTTATAAAAGGCAGATATTTGAGTGTTGAACGGCTACCATGCATTTGAAACATAAAGCAGGATACCTAAAGGAAGGCAAATATATTCAAATATTCCCATCTTAAATACAAAATGCTTTCTCTGAATTATTCCATTTCTCCAGAATACTGTGGAGTCTCAAGAGCTGATGTAATACAAAAGAGAGAAGAAAGGGGATCTAAAAAAAAAAAGAAAGAAAGAAAACAAATTCAGAGACACTTTAAGGTAAAACATCTTTCCAATTGAACGTTAACCTAAGGTTAACCGCAACTGAAGTCATTTTTTCTTTTTTTAGAATTTAAGTAGAATTTAAATATTACACCTGGGAGAGTGAAAATTTTTCCACTGTTTCAAAGGGTATGTAAAAATCAGCTTGCAGTTGATTGAATCTTTGGCATTCCTTAAAATGCAAATGTGAAACCTTTCTCTGACTACTTCAAAAATTCAAAGAAATGAAAAAACTTTTAAAAGTTTGAGAGAAGAGTCAATCAGAAAATATTGCACTCAATATTACATATACATGCATTCTTGTACATATACAAAGAGGAGAATTCAATACATGATGAGAATTCATTGATCATTATAGTATTACCTTAGGTTCCTTATGTTGTCCACTATGACAGTGGTATATTGACTTCCCAAACATACCAATTAAAACAATTATTATTATTTTTTTTCTTAGCTTTTTTTTCATTTATTCATTGTTAAATAGTAAGGCTAAAAGCTTTCTCAAAAAATGACACAGAATTATACTTTCACTTACTATTGTACTTTAACAAGACAAATTACTCATTTACTTCTTTAAGCATTTAAGTAGATTTAAAAAATGAACTCAATGAAATCAGAAAACCCTCAAAATAGTACTATGCTGTCATTATGATAGAAGATTAAAACTATAACTAAATACTAAATATTCTATTGACGTTTATGTTGCTACCCATGGGAAATGAAAGTTCTTAGTAATTAGTCTAAAATGTAGACTGTTGCCAATTATGAAAAAAGTTGAAACTTCTAAGTGGATAGCATATTCAAAAGCAGAGACATTACTTTGCCGACTAAGGTTTGTCTAGTCAAAGCTATGTTTTTCCAGTAGTTGTGTATGTATGTGAGAGTTGGACTGTGAAGAAGGCTGAGCGCTGAAAAATTGATGCTTTTGAACTGTGGTGCTGAAGACTCTTGAGAGTCCTTTGGACTGCAAGGAGATCCAACCAGTCCATTCTGAAGGAGATCAGCCCTGGGATTTCTTTGGAAGGAATGATGCTAAAGCTGAAACTCCAGTACTTTGGCCACCTCGTGTGAAGAGTTGACTCATTGGAAAAGACTCTGATGCTGGGAGAGATTGGGGGCAGGAGGAGAAGGGGACGACAGAGAATGAAATGGCTGGATGGCATCACTGATTCAATGGACATGAGCCTGAATGAACTCCAGGTGTTGGTGATGGACAGGGAGGCCTGGCGTGCTGCGATTCATGGAGTCACAAAGAGTCAGACATGACTGAGCGACTGGACTGAACTGAACTGAACTGAAGTGGATTTTCTTACTATTTAATTGTCAAAGAAAGGTCCATTTGGAGAAAGCTATAAGTACTTCAGCTGTTCCTTAGAAAACCCAGATTTAGCAATTGAGCTACATAAACCACAATGATCATCTCTAAGGAATGTATTCAATATCAAAGTTGTGTATTTGCAATTAGGTAATTAAAATAATACAAAGTGGATCATATACGTGAAATCTTAAGAGTTAATTTAATAATGCTTCTGTTGTGTTCACATCCTTTTCTTTTCACTTCTGCCCTTTTAACATATACCATCTTGTTCAAAGTGACAAGCAGATGAAACTAGTTATTAGCCTCTAGCCTTCTAACATAATAATGTAGTAAAATGAAAAGAGAAAACCTTGACTAGAAGAAATCTTTGGTTAAATTTCATGTTCTAACACTTGCTACTTGTTTCATGCAAGAAAAATAATCATCAGAAAATAGCACTGGTAGTACCTATTTTATAGGAATGTTGTAAGAAATACTATATGTAAATATTTTATAGTGCTTAGCAGAGCACAAAATTGAGTCTCAATAAACTTTTTCTTTCCTTTCAAAATATAGTCTGTCAACAAGATCCTGAAAAATGGAGTCAAAATTCACCCTGTTACTTTCTTTTAATCAATAAAATATGGGGAAAGTAATGAGCTCATTCAATGATTATGTTATATAAGACTCCCTTGCTGTTTTTTAAGAAGTAGATAACCATTTTGGAGGGCTTAGTTGGCAAGGACCTGAGGGACGCCTTTAGGAGGTGAAGGTACCTTCAAACCAACAGGGAGCAAGAATTCAATGACCTTAGTTTATAATAACAAGAAAATGAAGTCCTCTGTCATTTCTAGTGACTCTGAGGCAGAATCTTCCCTATTCTGTCCTCCATATGAGAATCTAGCCTTGGCCATTATATTAATAGCATTCTTCCCAAGAACCCAGTTAAGATATAACTAGATTCCGGAATCAGAGTGGAATAATAAATTTATGTCTTATAAGCTGCTAAATTTATGCTAATTTGTTATGCAGCAATAGAAAAACTGATCTAATAAATTCCCTTGTCTAAGTTCCGTTTTTTTCCTTGTTTTGTATTTTTTTTCTAAAAAAAAAAAAATAAAATAAAATGTATGAAAACAAATTTATGAATCTGAACTTTTAGAAAATGTTAAAATCACAAAGTTTTATACAATGTATCACTCTACATACATATATCAGCTTCATCACACTCCCCAGAAGCAGTCACCATTTACTGCTTCACATTTTTACCTCTGGTGAAATAGTCTTCCAAATTCATAAATCAATATGGAGATTTAAAATTATTTTAAACTTTTTTCTAATATTTATCGTGTACAAAAAGAAAATGTTTATTGATCCTTGGTTTTAGAGAGGTTTGAAAGCTAATGCAAGGAACTACTGTACTATGAAATGTAATGTCTTAAATTTCATGGATAATCTGTGATCTGAAAAAAAAAGGAAGCAATGAGCCCAGTCAGTAGAAGACTATTTTAAGAAAGTTAGATTCTTATGCAGTATTGCTGCCAACTGGCCATATATTACAGAAACTACTTCTTGTCTCTATACCCTTAATTTACACAATTCCTATTTCAAGCTATGTTTTATAGATATAAGCACTTTATGATTTGTGAGTGTTTTATCATTCATAATGGTGCCTGGTGATTTTCAAACCTGGCTGATCACAAAAATCATATACAATGTGTATTATTGCTCTTATTATTATTGTTGATGTTATTATTTTCATCACTATCATCAACTAGTTATCATCTCTGGATATTATGATTCTATAAATTTGGGCTGTGATTATGAAATCTGTGTTGTAATAACTGTACAGATTATTCTGATCAACTTGATTGGGAAACAATTTAGATATTTCATTTGTACACATATAATACTGTAATAGTATGTACCATCTCATCCATTAGAAGGCAGACAGAAGATGAAAAGTACAGTTCCACAGCCTCCAGAACAAAAACTACAATCATAGAAAGCTAATCAAAATTATCACATGGATCAAAGCCTTGTGTAACTCATGAAGCTATGAGCCACGTCATGCAGGGCCACCCAAGATGGATGGGTCATATTAGAGAGTTCTGACAAAACATGACCCACTGAAGAAGGGAATGGCCAACCACTCCAGTATTCTTGCCTCAAGAATGCCATGTACAGTATGAAAAGGCAAAGAGAAATGACACCAGTAGATGAGCCCCCTCAGATCAGGAGATGTCCAATATGCTATGGGGGAAAAACAGGGAAATAGCTCCAGGAAGAATGAAGAGGCTGGGCCAAAATCAAAATGATATTCAGTTATGAATGTGTCTGCTGGTGAAAGTAAAGTATGATGCTGTAAAGAACAGTATTGTGTAGGGACCTGTAATGTAAGGTCTATGAATCAAGGTAAACTGGATGTGGTCAAGAAGGAGATGGGAAGATTGAACATCGACATCTAGGAATCAGAGAATTAGAAGTGTACGGGAGTAGGTGAATTTAATTCAGATGACCATTATATCTACTACTCTGGGCAAGAATCCCTTAGAAGAAATGGAGTAGCCCTCATAGTCAACAAAAGAGTCTGAAGTGCAGTCCTTGGGCACAATCTCAGAAACAACAGAATGTCTCAGTTCATTTTCAAGGCAAACCATTCAATATGAGAGAAATCCAAGTCAGTGTGCCAACCACTAATGCTGAAGAAGATTAAGGTTCTATTATGATCTACAAGACCTTATAAAACTAATGCCCAAAAAACATCTCTTTCTCATCATAGGAGATTGGAAGGCAAAAGTAGGAAGTCAAGAGATACCTGCAGTAACAGGCAAGTTTGGCCTTGAAGTAGAAAATGAAGCATAGCAAAGGCCACCAGAAGTTTTCCAAGAGAACACACTGGTCATAGCAAACACACTCTCCCAACAATACAACAGACAGCTTTGCACATGGATGTCACCAGATGGTCAATACTGAAATCAGATTGATTGCATCCTCTGAAGTTGGAGAAGCTCTATACAGTCAGCAGAAATAAGACCTGAAGCTGACTGAGCTCCTTATTGCAAAATTCAGGCTTAAAACTAAGAAGACAGGGAAAACCACTAAAGCATTCAGGCATGACCGAAATCAAATCCCTTATGATTATATAGGGGAGATGACAAATAGATTCAAGGATTAGATCTAATAGACAGTGCCTGAAGAGCTATAGATGGAGATTCTTTATACAGGAAGTGGTGACCAAAACCATCCCAAAGAAAAAGAAATACTTGAAGTGCAGTCCTTGGGCACAATCTCAGAAACAACAGAATGTCTCAGTTCATTTTCAAGGCAAACCATTCAATATGAGAGAAATCCAAGTCAGTGTGCCAACCACTAATGCTGAAGAAGATTAAGGTTCTATTATGATCTACAAGACCTTATAAAACTAATGCCCAAAAAACATCTCTTTCTCATCATAGGAGATTGGAAGGCAAAAGTAGGAAGTCAAGAGATACCTGCAGTAACAGGCAAGTTTGGCCTTGAAGTAGAAAATGAAGCATAGCAAAGGCCACCAGAAGTTTTCCAAGAGAACACACTGGTCATAGCAAACACACTCTCCCAACAATACAACAGACAGCTTTGCACATGGATGTCACCAGATGGTCAATACTGAAATCAGATTGATTGCATCCTCTGAAGTTGGAGAAGCTCTATACAGTCAGCAGAAATAAGACCTGAAGCTGACTGAGCTCCTTATTGCAAAATTCAGGCTTAAAACTAAGAAGACAGGGAAAACCACTAAAGCATTCAGGCATGACCGAAATCAAATCCCTTATGATTATATAGGGGAGATGACAAATAGATTCAAGGATTAGATCTAATAGACAGTGCCTGAAGAGCTATAGATGGAGATTCTTTATACAGGAAGTGGTGACCAAAACCATCCCAAAGAAAAAGAAATACCAGAAGCAAAATGGTTATCTGAGGAGGCCTTACAAATAACTGAGAAAGGAAGCAAAGTGAAAGGAGGAAGGGAAAGATATAACCAACGGAATGTAGAGTTCCAGAGAATAGCGAGGAGAGATAAGAAAGTCCTCATAAGTGAACAATGCAAAGATAGTAGAGGAAAACAATAGAATGAGAAAGACAAGAGATTTCAAGAAAATTAGAGATTCCAAGGGAACATTTCATGCAAAGATGGGCACAATAAAGGACAGAAATTGCGAGGACATAGCAGAGAAGAGATTAAGAAGAGGTGGCAAGAATACACAGAACTGTACAAAGACGGTCCTAATGACCAGGATGACCATGATGGTGTGGTCACTCACCTAGAGCCNGGAACATTTCATGCAAAGATGGGCACAATAAAGGACAGAAATTGCGAGGACATAGCAGAGAAGAGATTAAGAAGAGGTGGCAAGAATACACAGAACTGTACAAAGACGGTCCTAATGACCAGGATGACCATGATGGTGTGGTCACTCACCTAGAGCCAGACATCACTGAGTGTGAAGTCAAGTGGGCCTTAGCAAGCATTAACATGAACAAAGCTAGCAGAGGTGATGGAATTTTAGCTGGATTTAGTTCCAAATCCTAAAAGGTGTTATTGTTAAAGCGCTACACTCGATATGGCAGCAAATTTGGAAAACTCAGTAATTCTCACAGGACTGGAAAAGGGCAGCTTTCTCTCCAATCCCAAAGAAAGATGATGTCAAAGAATGTTCAAACTATCATACAATTGTGCTCATTTCACATGCTATCAAGGTGATGCTCAAGATCCTTCAAGCTAGGTTTCAACGGTATATGAATGGAGAACTTCCAGATGTAAGCTATATTTTAAAAAGGCAGGGGAAACTGAAATCAAATTGCCAAAACCCACTGGATCATAGAAAAAGCAAAGGAAGTATAAAAACAAAACAAAACTAAACTAAACTAAAACTTCTGCTTCATTCACTATGCTAAAGCCTTTGACTGTGTGGATCACAACCAACTGTGGAAAATTCTTAAAGAAATGGAAACACCAGACCATCTTATCTGTCTCCTGAGAAACCTGTATGCAGGTCAAGAAACAAGAGTTAGAACTGAACTTGGAACAATAGACTGGTTCCAAATAGGGAAAGGAGTATGTCAAGGCTATATATTGTCACCCTGCTTATTTAACTTATATGCAGAGCACATCATGAGAAACACTGGGCTGGATGAAGCACAAGCTGGAATCAAGACTGCTGGGAGAAATACCCACAACATGAGATATCCAGTTGTTATCAGTCTAATGGCAGAAATCAAAGAGGAACTAAAGAGCCTCATCATGAAGGTGAAAGTGGAGCGTGAAAAAGCTGGCTTCAAACTTAACATTCAGAAAACTAAGATCTTGGCATCTGGTCCCATCACTTCGTGGTAAACAGAAGGGGGGAAAGTGGAAACAGTGACTTATTTTATTTTCTTGGGCTCTAAAATCTCTGTGTGGACAGTAACTGCAGCCATGAAATTAAAAGATACTTGCTCCTTGGGAGAAAAGCTGTGACAAACCTAGACAGTATATTAACAAAGAAGAGACTTCTCTTTTACCGGCAAAGGTCCTTATAGTTAAAGCCATGGTTTTTCCAGTAGTCATGTAAGAATGTGAGTGTCTGGACCTTAAAAAAGGCTAAGTGCCAAAGAATTGATGCTTTTGAATGGTGGTGCTGGAAATAACTCTTGAGATTCCCTTGGACAGCAAGGAATTCAAACCAGTCAATCCTAAAGGAAATCCACCCTAAATAGTCATTGGAAGGACTGATGTGAAGCTGAAGCTCCAATACCTCGGCTATTTGTTGCAAAGAGCCAGCTCATTGGAAAAAACCCTGATGCTGGGGAAAATTCAGGGCAGGAGGAGAAGGGGGCAGCTGAGGATGAGATAGTTTGCTGGCATCACCAACTCAATGGACATGAGTTTGACCACACTCTGGGAGATATTGAAAGACAGGGAAGCCTGGAGTGCTGTGGTCCATGGGATTGCAAAGAGTCAAACAGGACTTAGTGACTAAATAACAATGGTCTGCAATTCACTGTAAGCTACATGATAGGGAAAGCAATCATCCTGGTATAGATTATATGAAAAAGCAATTGCAAATGAAAACAGTTTCAGCAATCTTTCCTAACATTGTATTTTCCTTTCTCATTTGATGTATTTTTATTGATTCTTGCCCTGGAGGTTAGTTTGTGTCCCTAGCAAAACATGTCTTCTCCTTGTCTCCTATCCAGAAATTCTCCTCCTTCCCTTAGAAGCTCTGATGCTGGAAAGACATGAGAGCTCATCTTTGGAAATGTTTAGAATCATCAGCCAAGGCTCGAGTATACAGGTCAGTGTTTCTAGTCTTCCTTGTTTTTGGCTTCCTTTTCTCCCTGGTGGATCAAAGCCGGGAGCTGACACTATCATCTCGTGTCCTGTTGTAATTAAATTCGTTAGCTGTACTTCTTATTCAGAAGTTTCTTTTGACTTATCATTAACTTAATTGTTTTGAGATAACTTTCTTTAAACATAGCAAGTCGTGTATGTGCTTTGTTATAAATATGCAATGTTTTGGCTGCACATGATCAGGAAATGAACATAGTAGTGGTTGTTTTGTCGTTATGGAGACTCGAGCAATTATAGGAGGATCTAACCTCAGATATAAGAGAACTGTACGTGCTTTCCTCTCATCTTCTCTACTCCTTTTAAACAGGTAGCTAGCTAACTTGCTAGCTAGGATTCACATACCATAAAGATTACCCTTTCAAAGTGCACAGCTCATTGGTTTTTGGTATATTCATAGAGTTCTGCAATTATCACTACTGTCTAATTTTAGAACTATTTTTTAATTACCCCTAAAATAAACCACATGTATATTATTCACCTTCTATCTCCCCAGCCTCTGACATCTAATCTACTTACTGTCCTTATGGATTTTATTATTCTGGAAATTTCACATAAATTGAATCATATAATATGTGCTCTGTTGTGACTGGCTTATTTCACTTAGGATGTTTTCAAGGTTTATTTATATTGTTGCATGTATCAGTACTTCATTCCTTCCTGTACCAAAATAATATTACATTGTATGAGTATACCACATTTTGTTTACCCATTCATTAGTTTACAAACTGTAGTTTGTTTCCATTTTTGGACCATTATAAACAAGGACTTTATGAGCAATTGAATACATGGTCTTCAATGTACACTTTTTTTTCATTTATCTTTGATATATTTCTAGGGGTAAATTTTCTGGTTTATGCTGTAACTTATATCTAATATTTTGAGGAAATGCCAAACTGTCTCCCAAAGCAGCTAAACCATTTTACACTCCCATTATCAATATATGAGGTTTATAATTTCTCCACATTCTTGTTAACACCTGTTATTGCCTCTCTTTTTAATTTCAACCATCTTAGTTGGTATCTCATTGTTGATTTCATTTTCAACTCCCTAACAACTCATGTGAAGAACTGACTCATTGGAAAAGACTCTGATGCTGGGAAGGATTGAGGGCAGGAAGAGAAGGGGATGACCAACGATGAGATGGCTGGATGGCATCACTGACTCGATGGACGTGAGTCTGAGTGAACTCCAGGAGTTGGTGACGGACAGGGAGGCCTGGCGCGCTGCGATTCATGGGGTCGCAGAGAGTCAGACACGACTGAGTGACTGAACTGAACTGAACTGAACGACAAATGATATTGAACATCTTTGGTGCAGTTATTAGCCGTTTGTCTGTCTTCTTTGAAATAAAACCTGTTCAAAATCTTTGCCTATTTTTTAAATTGGTTTGTTTTGTATTATTGGGTTGTAAGAATTCTTTTTATATTCTGGATATAAATGTCTTGTCTTATCACATTCTTGGTGGTGTCCTTTGAATCAGAAAAAGAAATTCCATTGCCTCAGTTGTTTTTTTTTTATTGTGGTAAAGTACACGTAATGAAATGTGCCACCTTAGCCACTTTAAAGTATGCAGTTCAGTGGAATTAAGTGCTTTCATACTGTGCAACCATCACTACTATCTCTTCAGAACTCTCCTCACCTTGCAAAGGCTAAAACTCTGTATTCATTCATTGATAAACTCCCCACTTCCCCTTCCTTCTAACTCCTGGCAAGCATCATTTTACTTGTTTTCTCTATGATTGTTCCTCTAGACACCTCATATACGTCTGCATCCTTGCCAACACTTGTTGATGCAGTTATCCTAACAGATGTGAAGCGGTACATCAATGTGACTTCGATTTGCATCTTCCTAATGAATAAAATTGTTGAGCATATTTGCATGTGTTTGTTGACCATTTGTATGTCTTCTTTGGAGAATCATCTAGTCAAGTCCTTTGCCAATTTTTGAATTGAATTGCTTGATTTTTTGTTGGCGTTTCTATACATTCTGCATAGTAATCCCTTACCAGATATACATAAATAAGTATTTTCTCCCATTCCATGGATTGCCTTTTTACTCTGTTAATTGTGCCCTTTGATATACAGGAGTTTTTCATTTTATTGAAGCCCAATTTGTCTACTTTTTTTTTTTTCTGCATCCTTTGTGTAATACCCAGGAGATCATTGCCAAATCCAATATCATGAACTTTATGCCCTATATTTTCTTCTAAGAGTTTTATTTCTTTTTAAATTTTTATTTCTTTTTAAATTTTATTTTTACAGTGTTGTGTTAGTTTCAGGTATACAGCAAAGTGAATCAGTTACACTAAGTGAAGTAACTCAGACACAGAAAGACAAATAATGTATGATATCACATGTGGAATCAAAAAACATGGGTATGGATGAATTTGTTTACAAAACAGAAGTAGACTCACAGATACAGAAAACAAATTTATGGTTACCAGGGTATAAAGAATGTGGAGGAATAAACTGGGAGATAGGGATTGACATATATACACTACTATATATAAAATAGATCACTGATAAGAACCCGCTGTGTAGCACAGGTGATTCTACTCAATACAAATCATTGTCTAATCTAAAATCACAAAGATCATGGTTTCTTCTAAGAGTTTTATAGTTTTAGCTCTTTCATTTAGGCCTGTGAGCCATTTGTAGTTAACACTTTTTATGGTGTGGGATGCTGCTGCTGCTGCTGCTAAATCACTTCAGTCGTGTCCGACTCTGTGTGACCCCATAGACGGCAGCCCACCAGGCTCTCCCATCCCTGGGATTCTCCAGGCAAGAACATTGGAGTGGGTTGCCATTTCCTTCTCCAATGCATGAAAGAGAAAAGTGAAAGTGAAGTCGCTCAGTCTGTCCGACTGTTAGCGACCCCATGGACTGCAGCCCACCAGGCTCCTCTGTCCATTGGATTTTCCAGGCAAGAGTACTGGGGTGGGGTACAATTGCCTTCCCCGGGTGTGGGGTAGGTAGTCCAGATTCACTCTTTTCATGTTGCTAAGCAGTTGTCCTCACATAGTTCAATAGTTCAAAGGTTTTTCTTTCCCTCATTGTGTTGTCTCAGTACCTATGTCAAAAATCAATTAACCACAAATCAATCTATATGTTACTCTTTCTGAACTGACCACTTATGCTGCTGCTGCTAAGTCACTTCAGTCGTGTCCAACTCTGTGCGACCCCATAGACGGCAGCCCGCCAGGCTCCCCCGTCCCTGGGATTCTCCAGGCAAGAACACTGGAGCGGGTTGCCATTTCCCTCTCCAATGCATGAAAGAGAAAAGTGAAAGTGAAGTCGCTCAGTCGTGTCCAACTCTCAGTGACTCCACGGACTGCAGCCCACCAGGGTCCTCCATCCATGAGATTTTCCAGGCAAGATTGCTGGAGTGGGGTGCCATTGACCACTTATATGTACCTTTATATATATATATATATATATACACCACACCCTCTTGATCATCTACCTTTGAAGTAAGTTTTAAAATCAGATAGAATGACTCTTCCAATTTTGTTTTTCCATATGATTTTGGCTGTTCTGGGTCTCTTGAATTCCCATATAAATATTAGGATCACTTTGCCAATTCTTGCAGAAATGAAACTGAGATTTTGATAAGGATAGCTTTGAATGTGTAGATGAAGAACGATCAATGTTGGGTTATTTAATTTATGAACATGGATTATCTCATTTATTTATATATTGATTTCTTTCCTCAGTGTGTTGTTGTTTTCTGCATACTGATACCATGCATACTTTTTATATTTACCCTTAAGTGTTTCATTCTTTGGTTGATTTTTTTTTTTAAATTTCAAGTTCCAGTTCCTCATTGCTGGCATATATAAAAACAATAGAGCTTTGTATATGGACCATGCATCCTGGGACCTTGCTATACTTACATAGTTTCAAGGTTTGTTTGAAGAATCTTTGAAATTTTCTACATAGACAGTCATGTTGTATGCAAATAAATACTGTTTTATTTCTTCCTTTTCAATCTGCATATATTAAAATTACATTTGTAGTCTTACTGCAATAGCTGCAACTTCTCACATACTACTGAATAGGAATGGAGAGAGAGGTAACTGTTGAATTGTTCTCTAGAAGGGAAAACCTCTTACCACTAAGTAAGAAGTTAGCTGCATTGTTTGCTGTCAGTGTCATAATTAGCTTAATATGCTATCAAATTTTGTTTGCTAGTATTTTTTGAGAATTTCTGCATATATGTTCACAGGAGTATTGGTGTATAGATTTCTTTTCTTATGATTTCTTGGTCTGGTTTTAGTATGGTCATATTGACCTAATAGAATGAGTTGGGAAATATTTCTTTCTCTTCTTTTATTTGGATGATAATGTGAAGATTACTTGAAAAATTGGTGTTCATTCTTTAAATGTTTAATAAGATTCACCAGTGAACCATCTTGATGTGGGTTTTTCTCTGTGGAAATTTCTAAATTACAAATTTAATTTCTTTGCTTTTTACAGTTTATTTCAGGTTTCATATTGTACATTGAGTCACTTTCACTAGTCTGGTTCTAGGAAAATTTCCTTTCTACTCTGTTGACCTATAGTTGATTTTAGTATTCTTATAATTTTTACCTCTATAAAGTCAGTAGTAACAACTACTTTCTAATTACTTATTTTAGTAGTTTTATTTCTCTCTCCCACATTCTCTCTCTCATTCTTTGGTTCAATCTAATGAAAGATTAGTGAACCAACTTTTTATTCTATTGATTTTTTTTTTCTATTCTCTGGTTTATTTCTACTCTGATTTCTATTATTTCCTTCCTTTTAGTTACTTTGGGCTTACATTGCTTTTTTACTTATTTCTTAATGTGGAAGGTGAAGTTGATTAGATATCTTTCTGTTTTATTCATGTGTGTGCTCAATTGTGTCTGACTCTTTGTAACCCCATGGACAGTAGCCCACCAGGATCCTCTGTCCAAGGGATTATCCAGGCAAGAATACTGGAGTGGGTTGCCATTTTTTCCTCCAGAGAATCTTTCCAATACAAAAATCAAACCTGTGTGTCCAGCATCTCCTACATTGCAGGTGGATTCTTTACCAGTGAGGCACCAGGGAGGCCTCTGCTGCTGCTGCTGCTACTCCTAAGTCGCTTCAGTCATGTCGGACTCTGTGTGACCCCATGGACAGCAGCCCACCGGGCTCCACCGTCCCTGGGATTCTCCAGGCAAGAACACTGGAGTGGGTTGCCATTTCCTTCTCCAATGCATGAAAGTGAAAAGTGAAAGTGAAGTCGCTCAGTCGTGTCCAACTCTTTGCGACCCCATGGTCTGCAGCCTTCCAGGCTCCTCCGTCCATGGGATTTTCCAGGCAAGAGTACTGGAGTGGGGTGCCATTGCCTTCTCCGAGGGAGGCCTCTAGGTATTCATAAATAATAATTCTCTCCACACATAGTTTTAACTGAATTCCTTAATTTTTGTCATGTGTGTATTCATCTTCATACATCTCAAAGTCTTTTTATTTTTCTTTAACCCACTGGGAATTTGACTACATTGTTTAGCTTCCACACATTTCTGAAATTCTCTAGTTTGCATCTGTTATTTCTAATTTCATTTCACTGTAGTAAGAGAACACATTTTTCATGATTTATGCCATTTAATTTTGTAATTAATAGCACTTTGCATTTAGTAAGGCTTGCTTTATGGCCTAATATATGATCTATATTTGGGAAGGTGCTATATGTGCTTAAAAATGTTTCCTTCTGGTGTTGGGTGAGTGTTTTATAGTTGTGTATTAGATCTACTTCATTCATTGTGTTGTTCAAGTCTTCTGTTTCCTTGTTAATCTTATGGTGAGTCTTGCTCTCTATTATTCAAAGTGAAGTATTGAAGTTTCTCCAACTACTGTTTAATTATCCATCTATCCCTTCATTTATGTCAGTTTTCAATTCTTGCACTTTGTGGGTTCTGTTACTAAGTATATATGTGCTTAGAATTGTTATGTCTTCTTAATGATTGGTCCCCTTTTCACTGTAAAATGTTTTTTTTTCCCCTGGTAACAATTTTTGCCTTAAAGTTTATTGAATCTGAAATTATCAATAATATAGCCACTTCAACTCTCTTTGGCTTTTTGTTTGCATGATATATCTTTCTCCATTCTTTTATATTCAGTCTGTGTCTTTGTATTTAAAGGTGTCTCTTACACGCAGATCAAAATTAGATCCTTTTTAAAAAATTCAGCCAATTCTTACCTTTTGTTTGGAATGCTTAATCCACTTACATTTAAAGTAATTACTAATATGATAAGGTTTAGATCTGCTGTTTTGTAATTTGTTTTATATGTGCCTTATGTCTTCATCGGGCTTCCCTGGTGGCTCAGAGGTTAAAGCGTCTGCCCACAATGCGGGAGACCTGGGTTCGATCCCTGGGTTGGGAAGATCCCCTGGAGAAGGAAATGGCAACCCACTCCTGTATTCTTGCCTGGAGAATCCCATGGGCGGAGGAGCCTGGAGGGCTACAGTCCATGGGGTCGCAAAGAATTGGACACGACTGAGTGACTTCACTTTCACTTTCACTATGTCTTCACCGGTCCTCCATTCCTTCATTACTGCCTTCTTTGATGCTAAATAGATATTTTTATTGGGTGCTATATTCACATCTTTGTTGTTGATTTATTGTAGTTTGATATATCTTTTTAAATTGTTGTCTGAGGATTACAAGTAACATCTTAATTTATAATAGACTAGTTTAATGTCAACTTAATTTCAATACTACACACAAATTCTGTGCCCAGAAGCTGGATATAGAATTTTTGGTTAATATCCACTTTCAGAATTTGCCTTCTGGCTTCCACTCTTTCTGATGCAAAGTCAACTCTTAATCTTATTGAAGATACATTGTATATGATTTTTCCCCTCTTGCTGACTTCAAGATCTCTTCTGTATTTCTGACCTTTCACAACTTGACTAGGATGTATTTTGGTATAGATATCTTGAGTTTAACCTATTTGAAGTTAATTGAGGTTCTCAGATAATGCAGATGAATATCCTTTATCAAGTTGGAAAATTTTTTACTTTCCCATGATTAGAAACATCATGTTTCTAATGTTCTTTCTGTTCCTCTTTTCTGGACTCCACTTCTTGACTACTATTATGCACATGTAGGTACGTTTCAAGGTGTTTAAGAGTTCTTTGAAGTTGGTTAATTTTATGTTTTCTTTTCTCTTTCTCTTCCTCAGAAATAATTGAAAATATCTTCATTGACCTACCTTCAGTGTTAATCTCCTGTAAGCTCAAATTTGAGTATTTCTAATGGATTTTTATTTCAACATTTAATTGTTTTACCTCTTGATATTCTCTATATAGTCAGATATTATTCTCATACTTTTCTTTAATTCTTCAGATATGGCTCCCTTTACTTTTTGAAAGTATTTATAATAGCATATTTATACAATTTTTCTAGTAAGTCCAACACCTGGTTTTCCTAAAAGATAATTTTTTTGTTGGATTAATTTTTTTCTTTCTGTGTATGGGCCATACATTTTTTTCTCTGTATATTACATATTTTTAAATAGGAAACTGAATACTTGAAATAATATGGATACTCTGGAAATGAGATTTCTATTCATCATCAGAGTTTGTTGTTGTTATTTGTCAGTGATTTTCCTAGATTAATTCTAAGAAGCTTATATTCTTTGTCATGTGTGGCCACTGAAGTTTCAGCTAACTAGTTATCAACTAATGATGGAATAGAGATTTCATTAAATGCCTTGAACCAGTAAATCTCTCAACCTTTGCAGAAAGGCTTTCTGTATTTGATGGGCTGTGATTTTAAGTCTCCTGCTGAATTATGCCTTATCCTTCATTTCTAGATTGTGTAGATCCTCAACTAGAGGCGAGAGGTTAGGAAACACTTAAGTATTCTGGGACATAAACACATACCATACCCAGGAATAATTTGGAGCCTATCAAAGCCCCATATAGACATCTCATAATACATATTTTCCTTTTAAGTTCTTTGGCTACATTCTTATTTGGTTAAACCAGTGTCACTTTGTCTGGCAACTTCAAGAGTAAACAATTGATGCTGATTGATTTTGGCAAACACTCTAGGGTAGAGTTTTCCCACTAGAAAGCTCTGATTCAGATCAGATGAAAAGCTTTGTGAGGGAACTTTTCCTGAGATCTACTAGATAAATACTGAAAAGTGAAAGAGGCTCAGTTGATTTTGGTTCTTTGTGACCTGGGGACTGTTGTCTGCCAGGCTCCTCTGTCCATGGAACTCTCCAGGCAAGAATACTGGAGTGGGTAGCCAATTCCCTTTTCCAGGAGATATTCCCAACCCTGGGATCAAACCTGGGTCTCTTGCATTGCAGCTGATTCTTTACCAGCTGAGCCACCAGGGAAACCCAATACTAGATAGATGCACTGGTGACAGTTCTCTGTGTTTTTTATGGCAGCTCTATGTCCATTAGACAGCTGGTTTTTAAGGCTACCACAGAGCTGGCAAGAGGAAAATATGATAGGGCAAGTTAAAACATCATATTTATTGTTCTTACTGAGATTAAGCTATTTTGGGGGGTTTTTTGCTGTTGTTTTTGGGGGTTTGGGTATAAATCCTTCATGGATTTTTAAAGCTTCTTTTGATTTCCAGAATTTTGAAAGAGCTGATTTTGACAAATTTTTTTTTTTTTTTTTTTTTTTTTTTTGTCTTCGGCTTGGTTTTTATAAAGGAACAGTTTTTCAGAGATCCTTACTCTGCCATTTCAGAAATGCTTTCTTCTCCTTAACCTAATTCTAAAACAAGGAATATTAAATCTCTCACTGCATATAGGAATTTGATATTATCACTGTCAGCCTCCTCTGTCCATGGATTTTCCAGGCAAGAATACTGGAGTGGGTTGCCATTTCTTTCTCCAGGGGATCTTTCCAATCCAGGGATCAAAACTGGGTCTCCTGCATTGCAGGCAGATTCTTTACCAACTAAGCCACCAGGAAAGACCCACTATATGTAGCAATTTGATATTATCATTTGAATTACATTAATAGGAAATAACTTGGTAAATGATTCAGAGTAAACCTTATTCCCAATGTTGGATAGCAGGACATATCTACTTACGCTCTAGTCTAGTTCAGGATCACCGTAATTGCTCCATGACTTCACAACTCCACAGTACAATTTCAGAACTGCATTGACTACTGAAAGTTATAAACAATGGTTCTGATTTTTAAGTGGTATATTTTAGGCCCATCATTTTAATGCTTTAAAATATGGACTTGTGTTTATCTAAATTTCATAGATTTGTAATTTATTCTCAGTATTAATTAGTGTAATTAGCCCTCAGTATCTATGAAATCTTTTCTTAGACTATAAATTCTTTGAAGATTGAGTCTTCAGTGTGTTCGGTTATTAATATATCACATCTTGTACTTTTTGTTACTCAATTTAGAAAATAAATTAAGAACCTAGTATATACCTGGAGAAGGCAATGGCACCCCACTCCAGTACTCTTGCCTGGAAAATCCCATGGACGGAGGAGGCTGATAGGCTGCAGTCCATGGGGTCGTGAAGAGTCAGACACGACTGAGCAACTTCACTTTCACTTTTCACTTTCATGCATTGGAGAAGGAAATGGCAACCCACTCCCGTGTTCTTGCCTGGAGAATCCCAGGGACAGGGGAGCCTGGTGGGCTGCCATCTCTGGGGTCGCACAGAGTCGGACACGACTGAAGCGACTTAGCAGCAGCAGCAGCAGTATATACCAGTTACTGTTACTTATAGCAGAGATAAAAGATGGAAAAAAGTGTACTCTTGAAGCCCTTATTTCTCCTAGAAATTTAAGAATATCTTCATTTGTATCCTTAGCACATTATATTCTTATGTGTTTAAATTTTCCTGCATCTTAGTATGAAAGAGAACAAATGAGACCTTAATAGAACATTGAAAATAAAGCATTACTACTGCTACTGCTGTCACTTCAGACGTGTCTGACTCTGTGCGACCCCATAGACGGCAGCCCACCTGGCTCCGCCATCCCTGGGATTCTCCAGGCAAGAATACTGGAGTGGGTTGCCATTTCCTTTTCCAATGCATGAAAGTGAAATGTGAAAGTCAAGTCGCTCAGTTGTGTCCAACACTTAGTGACCCCATGGACTGCAGCCTACCAGGCTCCTCCATCCACGGGATTTTCCAGGCAAGATACTGGAGTGGGGGTGCCATGCCTTGCAGTGTGCTTAATTTGTATGTGTATAAAAATTGCAGGGGATTTCCCTGGCGGCCCAGTGGTTAAGATGGACCAGTGCATGGGATGTGGGTTCAGTCCCTGGTCAGGGAACTAAGATCCCACATGCCATAGGGCAACTGAACCTGCAGCCACCACCGGAGAGCCCACGCAGCACAGCTGCTGAGCTTGCACCGCTAGAGCCCATGCTTCCCAAGAGGAGACGCCTGTGCGCCACAATGAGAGAGTTCACACACCGCAACAAGAACGGGAAAGATACAGCAGTCTCCCGTGTTCTTGCCTGGAGAATCCCAGGGACAGGGGAGCCTGGTGGGCTGCCATCTCTGGGGTCGCACAGAGTCGGACACGACTGAAGCGACTTAGCAGCAGCAGCAGCAGTATATACCAGTTACTGTTACTTATAGCAGAGATAAAAGATGGAAAAAAGTGTACTCTTGAAGCCCTTATTTCTCCTAGAAATTTAAGAATATCTTCATTTGTATCCTTAGCACATTATATTCTTATGTGTTTAAATTTTCCTGCATCTTAGTATGAAAGAGAACAAATGAGACCTTAATAGAACATTGAAAATAAAGCATTACTACTGCTACTGCTGTCACTTCAGACGTGTCTGACTCTGTGCGACCCCATAGACGGCAGCCCACCTGGCTCCGCCATCCCTGGGATTCTCCAGGCAAGAGCACTGGAGTGGGTTGCCATTTCCTTCTCCAATGCATGAAAGTGAAATGTGAAAGTCAAGTCGCTCAGTTGTGTCCAACACTTAGCGACCCCATGGACTGCAGCCTACCAGGCTCCTCCATCCAAGGGATTCTCCAGGCAAGATACTGGAGTGGGGGTGCCATGCCTTGCAGTGTGCTTAATTTGTATGTGTATAAAAATTGCAGGGGATTTCCCAGGTGGCCCAGTGCATGGGATGTGGGTTCAGTCCCTGGTCAGGGAACTAAGATCCCACATGCCATAGGGCAACTGAACCTGCAGCCACCACCGGAGGGCCCGCGCAGCACAGCTGCTGAGCTTGCACCGCTAGAGCCCATGCTTCCCAAGAGGAGACGCCTGTGCGCCACAATGAGAGAGTTCACACACCGCAACAAGAACGGGAAAGATACAGCAGGGCCAGAATGCATTTAACAAATAAGGGCTTCCCTGGTGGGCCCCTGGTTGAGAGTCTGCCTGCTGATTCAAAGAACATGGCTGATCCCTGGTCCGGAAGGATCCCACGTGTTGAGAGGTAACTAAGCCTGTGCACCACAACTACTAAGTCCACATGCCACAACTACTGAAGCGTGCACACCGTAGCACCTGTCCTCCACGATGAGAAGCCACCACAATGAGAAGCCCACACCGCAACTAGAAAGCAGCCCCCACTCACAGCTGGAGAAAGCCCACCCCCAGCAATGAAGACCCAGTACAGCCAAATAAATAAATAAGAAAAGTTAAAACTCTATAAATAAACATTTTAAAAATAAAGTAAAACTATGAAGTGATTTCTATGAAAATATAAAAAGAAAATTGCATAGAGATCCCTAGAGATACCAGCTCCAGGTATTGAAATTATTACTAAGCTGAAATGATCCAGCTAATTTGCAAGTTCATTAATAATAATGGTTGAATCCTTTCAATATTGAAGTAGTATAAAAAAAAATATGAATGAAGATAATGACATGCTAAGAAAATATAAATTAAGAAAAAATATTTTGGTGTCTTCCAAATACTTGTTATAAAAAATATTCTAACTTACAGGTAGATTACTATGTTCTGCAGTTGAAAAAGACAGAAAATGTTATGAAAATTTTAACTGACATTGGGCCTCTTCTGTAAGACTAGGTAGGGTATACAATATAGTATCAGAATCAGTATTAATATTTGATGATAATAGGAATATTCTAGATCCCATCCCTGTTGGCTAAAAAATGAAAGTGTAATTGAATACATGAAATGGATGTCATTTGAAGGAAAGCACAGTGACTAAATGTGCTTCCAAGATGGCTCAGTTGTAAGCAATCCACCCGCCAATGCAGAAGCTGCAGGAGACTAAGTTCGATGCCTAAGCCTCGAAGATCCCCTGGAGGGAAATGGCAGCCCACTCCAGTATTCTTGTCAGGACAATCCCATGAACAGAGGAGCCTGGAGGGCTGTAGTCCATGGGGTGACCACAGCATCGCAAAGGGTCAGATGCGGCTGAGTGCACACATAATGACTAAATAAAAAAGTATGATTTTTATGTTTAAGGATAAAACATGTCTTAGCTCAGACAGCTATAACAATGTACCACAGATAGACTGAGAGGCTGCTGACAGATTCAATTCCTGGTAAGAGCTTTTTTCCTTGTTTATAGATGACCACCATCTAGCTGTATCCTCACAGGGCAGAGGTAAATATTTTTTCTTCATTTATATGTAATTTTTTTCTTATAAGGACACTAATTCCTCAATGGATTCATGACCTCATCTAAACCTAATTACCTCCCAAGGGATCCATCTCCAAATACCATCACAGTGGGAAGTTAGGGTTTCAAAATATGAATTTTGGGAGACAAAAACATTTGGTCCATAACAAAGCACAATGTAAAGAATATCTAGTTTTAGTAACTGAATGCAGAGGATACTTCTTGAGGTTTAACATTTTACAAGCAATGAAGGGGGAAGATAATCAGACAAAGAAATGAAAATTATCGATTTGGTCCTCCAAGTTTAGTGTCCAGATGGAAAGATAGAAAACCACAAAGTATCATATACATTCCACAATATCAATATTGTTATGCTTATGGTGTGGATATATTGGAAACCATTTTTGGAGTTTGCCTTTGATATTTTGATGGAATCCTTTCTTTTTTTTTTTGGAATTGCACATAACCTATTTTATTTATTTACACTGGTTTTTATAAAAAATATGGATTTAAGCCCATAGGCAAAACTTGATTAACCAGTGTTCTATAGTCTACAAAAATTGATGGAATCCTTTCTAATTACTCTCCCCTCCCCCCGTACTCCCTCTCTTACAAACAAATTTCTGTGCTTACAGGAGAACATATTATCTTAATGAATTAGCAAATGCTTTCCAAATAACAAAGCTAAAGAGTGTTTATTTGCAGTCTTGTTTTATGTAGGTTTTAATAATTTTTGTTTATAACTTTATAGAACAGTTTAATTTGACTTTTTATTACCATATCACCCTCATGTTCTTTAATAATATCATAAAATATAAAAACCATATTTGTATATTAATAAAAGATATTTCCCTTATGATATTTAACATATGCTTTATTATGGGTCTCTCATGGTATCTCTCCATGTATTTATGTTTATGAAACCTTAACATAAAGGGAATTTTATAAGAACACTTAAAATATAGACTCTCAGCAAAATTCTTCCTTCATTAACTCCCTTTCAAGGCAATAGAAAACATAATATTTTTAAGTAGAGCAGTTTAAAACCTAATGTTTTGTTCATATTAGGATTTGCTTTGATGTGCTTCCTCTACTTGTTTTTTTTTATGTAAATGAATAGAATTCAGGGATTGATGATATGCCTCTGGGTTTCCTTGATGCAAATTTATAGAATATTTAAGATGTTTAAGACCACACTTGTTTAATTATTGGATCCATCTTTGAAACCCAGTTAGCTGTAAAATACATATGTGTTCCCAGACTGTATCTTCCAACACTGAGAAAATCTGAGACATGCTGTGAGCACTTTCATTTCACATGATTGCTTTAAAATGAATACTATAGGCTTCTATTAAGAAGGCAGTGTAGAAAGAACAGTTTAAAGAATTATAGTGGAGGAAAGTCATTGGATTTGATACTACTACTTATTAATTGCTCTAGGTGATGAGTATGAAACTTAATTTGTCTTAATCAGTGTAAGGTGAAGAGAGCATAAATTAATTTGACATGCAGATTTTGTGCTTTCGTAATGATGCTGAAAGTGTTCTGATCACAAGAAAATACAGTGTCATAGATCAGTGACGACTATACCCTGCCTATAGCAACATTGTGCACAACGTTCCTAAACCTGAATTGGATAAAATCTCTATTCCAATCCTATTGATCTTCTTGATAATAAATTGATAAAGTGGATATGGCCTCTTTCCTGACAGCTGTTGTGACTAAGTGTGTCATATAAGCAGTGTAGGATCAGGAAGCAACACATTATTTAATCTTCAGATAAACTTAAGGAAAAGTAATTGTACCTAGCTAGCAGTAGTCCTCAAATAAAACTTTCAGCCCTTTCTCACTACATTCTGAGTCCTTAGTGAAAGCAGAGAAATCTTTGACTTCTCCAATTCTGATGTCAACAGATATGATAAGCATGTGATAAACTGTTCTTTTTCCACCAGGAACAACAATTTTAAACTAGTAATTATGTGTGTGTGTGTGGTCCTCTTAAGAAAAAGTTACTGTGCACTGTTTTCAGAGAGCTCAGTATTTTGAAATCTATACTCCCTTAAAATAGCATAGACATCATTTTATTAATGTCTATGACTCAGTTTTACATTTCAGAAAAATATACAAAGCTAAAACCAAAAAAACACAAACCTATGTAACATAATAACTGTTCAGTTAACAACTACTTACTGCAATAGGTCTTGAATATTGTTACTATGTTTTCACCAAAATCTCCTTGTGTTCCAATATGATGACTTTATAGTTAAAAGCAGAGTAAATTAATGTGCTCTAAAAAATAATACTTTGACATTTTTAATTTCAGGCAAAGACACAATAATTTACTTGACAAAACAGTTCCTAGAAAAATAATAGAAAAAAATAATTGAATTGTGTCATATGTCTGGATGAAGCTAAAATGTTTTCTTTTGTATGCATGCCAGTAAAATGGATGAAGAAATAGCATCTTTTGTTTATTCACGCATCTCTTGTGCACATGAACAATTTTCATATATTTCAAAGTGTTTTTTGTTTGTTTGTTTGTTTGTTTGATTGGTTTTTCTATTTTGCTCTAAGTATATTAAGTGATGTTTGGGTACAGGACAACCATGAGCCATAGAGAGGATGAAAAATTGGTGATGAAAATAGTGCAATAAAAGAAAGCACCAGCTAAAAAACAACTGCTTCTCATATCTTTTCTGCAACTACTATCTTTTTTACTTAAGAACAAGAAATTTATATTGCATAACTTTTAGGTAAAATATGTGTTCTTTTTAAAATTTGTTTATTTTTGGCTGCTTTGGGTCTTCGTTGCTGCGTGCAGGCTTTCTCTAGTTGTGGTGAGCAGAGGCTGCTCTTCCTCATGGTGCATGGGCTTCTCATGGTGGCTTCTCTCACTGCAGAGCACAGGGTCTAGGCATGCGGGTTTCAGTAGTTGTGGCCCCTGGGCTCTAGAGCACAAGCTCAGTAGTTGTGGCACAATGCTTAGTTGTTCTTCAGCATGTGATATCTTCCCAGACCCCAGCGGTCATACCTGTGTCTCCTGCATTGGCAGGTGGATTCTTAACCACTACACCACGAGAGCTGGCTTAACAGGTTAAAAAAAAGCCACCTGCAATGCAAGAAATGCATTCAGATGTGGGTTTAATCCCTAGAGGAAACGGCAATCCACTCCAGTATCCTTGCCTGAAAAATCCCATGGATAGAGGAGCCTGGTGGGCTACAGTTCATGACATCGCAATAGTCAGACATGACTAAGTGTGCTCACTGCCACCACAGACCACCAGGCTCCTCTGTTCATGGAATTCTGCAGGCAAGAATACTGGAGTGGGTTGCCATTTCCTTCTCCAGGGGATCTTCCCGACCCAGGGACTGAATCCAGTTCTCCTGCATTGCAGGCAGATTCTTTACCGTCTGAGCCACCAAGGAAAACCTCCAATGTGACGAGATCCAGTTTAAAGACACAGAGTTATCACTTCAGAAATGTTTTGTGAACTTGTTGGTTTTACTAAGCACTGAAACCAACAGTGTCAGCACCAGCTCTGTAGTGCAAAATACATCTTTACATATAATACACAGTTGAGTCTGTCAATATCATTGCCATGGTGATGTTCTCCTTGAGAAAAATACTAAAAGAAACATTAGTAATGCTCAATAGGTGCAATTTTTTGACTTTGTGAGCTGGCATATTATCAAACTTAAATTCTTTAATATCTTGGCAAAATAATATTATTGTATGAAAAGAGGATATAGATTACATCACAGTGATTTGAGAGGCATTTAAAAATACCTAGTATATAATGTGCATTCCTATATGCCAGGCACAAGGCATACTATCTAATTTATCCTCAAAAAATGTTATGAAGGTGATATATCTTTTCTATGAATAAGAAAATGAGGACTCACAATTATCAAGTTCATTGTACTGATTAGGCATTGTGGAGCCAGTGCCAAATCCATTGTTTAAAATCTATTCCAGAGGCTAGATGTAAACTAATATACCATACTGTTTCTTTTAAGAATGAGATACTCCATCCAACCCTGTTTCCAGTGTTTCCCATGTAATTCTCTCAGATGAAGTCATCTTACTTTTGCAAACCTTTTCATCCAGCTCATCACCTATACCCAAGATTCATAGTATCTATAAGATCTTAATTACAGTAACTATTCAGATATTCAAAAATAATTATTGAATATTCTTGATGAGTAACCACTCTAGGTGGTTGGAGATATGCTTAGTAAATGCAACAAATAAGATCCTGCTCTTCAAGAAAGAAGAGCCTACCAAATGTTAATAGGTGATAGACAGTGGTGAGATAGAGAATATCTGTGTGTGAGAGAAGTTAATTTCTCATTATATTATCCTATTCTTGCAAACTTCTCATTTCTTTATTTCTATCACTTTGATCATATCAGAATTTTCATTTTCTAGATATTTTCAGTCTCATATAGGTAGCATTTGCACACTTGATCCAGTTTTATTTATTTTCTTATATAGTAAAGCTCTGTAATTGAATATGTCAACTACTTTCTAATTAACTTTTTCATTTCCCATACGTTTAAAAATTTTTTCTTGCCCTACTGACAACCAACCTTGAGTTAAAGTTATCAGCCACTTTCTAGAGAAGAATTATACCATGCTGATTGACCTATTCAGTTCAGTTCAGTTCAGTTCAGTGACTCAGTCATGTCCGACTCTTTGCGACCCCATGAATCGCAGCACGCCAGGCCTCCCTGTCCATCCTGGAGTTCACCCAGACTCACGTCCATCGAGTCAGTGATGCCATCCAGCCATCTCATCCTGGGCCGTCCCCTTCCCCTCCTGCCCCCAATCCTTCCCAGCATCAGAGTCTTTTCCAATGAGTCAACTCTTCGCATGAGGTGGCCAAAGTACTGGAGTTTTAGCTTTAGCATCAGTCCTTCCAAAGAAATCCCAGGGTTGATCTCCTTCAGAATGGACTGGTTGGATCTCCTTGCAGTCCAAGGGACTCTCAAGAGTCTTCTCCAACACCACAGTTCAAAAGCGTCAATTCTTCGGCACTCAACCTTCTTCATAGTCCAACTCTCACATCCATACATGACCACAGGAAAAACCATAGCCTTGACTAGGTGGACCTTAGTCGGCAAATTAAGGTCTCTGCTTTTGAATATACTATCTAGGTTGGTCAAAACTTTTTTTCCAAGGAGTAAACGTCTTTTAATTTCAAGGCTGCAGTCACCATCTGCAGTGATTTTGGAGCCTCCAAAAATAAAGTCTAACACTGTTTCCACTGTTTTCCCATCTATTTCCCAAGAAGCGATGGGACCAGATGCCATGATCTTGGTTTTCTGAATGTTGAGCTTTAAGCCAACTTTTTCACTCTCCTCTTTCACTTTAATCAAGAGGCTTTTTAGCTCCTCCTCACTTTCTGCCATAAGGGTGGTGTCATCTGCATACCTGAGGTTATTGATATTTCTCCCGGCAATCTTGATTCCAGCTTGTGTTTCTTCCAGTCCAGCGTTTCTCATGATGTACTCTGCATAGAAGTTAAATAAGCAGGGTGACAATATACCTGTCTCTTATACACATCTAGATGTGTATAAGAGACAGCTCCAGAGCGCAGAGCAAGGCAGGAGCGCGGGTTCCAGAACACAGGCCTGTGAGGAGGAAGGTGTGCCCGCCAGGGCTTCAGGGTCACAGGTGACAGAAAAGGCCCCTGAACGATCTGGGGAAACAGAGACCCCCCAGAAGGATCTGGAGAACGCGGGAGGGGGAGGTCTGGAGGCAGGACACAAGGGGCAGCCCCCAGCAGCCGGCGAGACTGACCCCCAGGGGGCCCTCAGGGCTCAGCCCTGATGCACGCCTCCAGGCCGGGCCGCGCCCGGACACCTCGACTGGCAGCCCCCCAGAGTGAACCCAGCGGGAGAGGGCTCACTCCCCAGCGGCCAGCTGAGGTGCTGTGAGGGGTCAGGACGGGGCCCAAGCGTTACACTCAGGGGGACTGACACAGGCCCCCCGAGAGGCAGCACTGCCGGGGCCTCCCCAGCTCCCCGACGTGCCCCCGCAGGCGCCCCCGTCAGATTAGCGTCTGCCTCCTGCGCTCACGGGAGGGGCCTGAGCTCTGTCCCAGCGCCCATCCGTCTGGAGCTGGGGGCTGAGCTCTGTCCAGCACCCATCCGTCTGGAGCTGAGGGCTGAGCTCTGTCCCAGTGCCCATCCGTCTGGAGCTGGGGGCTGAGCTCCGTCCCAGCGCCCATCCGTCTGGAGCTGGGGCCTGAGCTCCGTCCCAGCGCCCATCCGTCTGGAGCTGGGGGCTGAGCTCTGTCCAGCCCTGCATCTCCCAGCGAGCGGTACGACCCTAGACTGGCCTCCCGCCTTCTCTGAGCGGTACGACCCTGGGTTACATAAGGACCCTGTGGGTGACCCTCGGGGTTCCTGGGTCACATGAGGACCCCATTCACTGTCATGAAGATGCCAGGGCATAGGAGAAAATGACAAGTTAAGAGCAAACTGTTTTACAGCTGAAAACTAAACTAACTCGTAACAAAGGAAGCAAACCACCCCAACCCCACAGGAGAGCAAGTCTTTTCTCTTCAGTCTAAGAAGGTAACCCACCAACACTGTGACCCACTGGTGTGACCACATTTCCCCTCTGCCCCTGCCCCACCGCATCAGCCTCACTTCAGGTGACAAGCCAATGTAAAAATTAACTAGGAACTTAACCTCTTCACAAAATAAAATTCAAGTGTGAAATAGTTCTTTTCCTCTTGATGTAAATGTCTGATGACACTTTACTAACCAGTAGATTACTGTTTTTCTAAAAAAAAAAAAAACCCATAGACAGCACCTGGTATTAAGATCTCAAACATGAGAGGAGTTTAAGGTTTGTGTGTGTCAGGAAGCCACGGTCAGCACTGGACATGGAACAACAGACTGGCTCCAAATAGGAAAAGGAGTACGTCAAGGCTGTCTATTGTCACCCTGCTTATTTAACTTACATGCAGAGTACATCATGAGAAACGCTGGGTTGGAGGAAGCACAAGCTGGAATCACGATTGCTGGGAGAAATATCAATAACCTCAGATATGCAGATGACACCACCCTTATGGCAGAAAGTGGAGAGGAGCTAAAGAGCCTCTTGATGAAAGTGAAGAGGAGAGTGAAAAAGTTGGCTTAAAGCTCAACATACAGAAAGCAAAGATCATGGCATCTGGTCCCATCACTTCATGGGAAATAGATGGGGAAACAGTGTCAGATTTTATTTTGGGGGGCTCCAAAATCACTGTAGATGGTGACTGCAGCCATCAAATTAAAAGACGCTTACTCCTTGGAAGGACAGTTATGACCAACCTAGATGGCATATTCAAAAGCAGAGACATTACTTTGATGAGTAAGGTCCGTCTAGTCAAGGCTATGGTCTTTCCTGTGGTCATGTATGGATGCAAAAGTTGGACTGTGAAGAAAGCTGAGCATCGAAGAATTGATGCTTTTGAACCGTGGTATTGGAGAAGACTCTTGAGAGTCCCTTGGACTGCAAGGAGATCCAACCAGTCCATCCTAAAGGAGATCAGTCCTGGGTGTTCTTTGGANTGGGGTTGCAAAGAATCAGACACAACATAGTGACTGAACACCAACAGTCTCCTGAAAGAAAGTGTTAGTCACTCAGTTGTGTCTGATTCTTTGCAACCCCATGGACTGTAGCCCACCAGGCTCCTCTGCCCATGGAATTCTCCAGGCAAGAATACTGAAGTGGGTTGCCATTCCCTTCTCCAGGGGATTGTCCCAACCTAGGGACTGGACCCAGATCTCCTGTGTTGCAGACAGATTCTTTGCCATCTGAGCCACCACAGAAGCCACATTAATTTCCTAGACATCTCTATATATTTGTCTCCCAGAATAATCTATAAGCACCTTAGTATAGCGTCAATATAATTTTCTTTGAATCCTCTGAAGTCAAAACCACATCTTCAATCTAATTGCACTAAAAGTTTTTTTCAAGTTTGTCATCTCATATTTCTATATTACATTAAAGTGAAACTGTAACATAGCATACACCTAAATTTCTTGATGGCTTAAAAAATTTACTTCAAGAATCCTTCAGGGATTCAGCTTTGGGTTTCTCTCAGTATGAATTGAGAGTTAAAGATCATCTTGTCTTTGGAAGAGACTGAAAACAGGAAAGTGCATATTAAAGCTGGCTCTGGATTGTATCCTTTTGGCACCATACTCCTGAGATAGCAATATCTCTTTGTTGTGCTATGTTGTAAAGGAAACATCTTGACATTTTCAAGAGCCTGATATTTGGCTTTGGAGAACATTCTATCGTTCTTTCTTTTTCTAAAGATAGAAAAACAAGCTCTGGTCTATTACTTTTATAAAGCCATCTCCCTGTCATGAAGTTTAAGATTATAGACAAAATAAGAATGCCACTCATGGATACAGTCAGCAGTTTTTATTTTGAATGTCACACATATTTCACAACTTTATATCTTGTTGAGTACAATTTTAATATATCTTGTTGAATATATTAATATAACACTTTAATGTAATATTCCAACCTAAAATATAGGATATGTTAAATTTCAGTGTGGTTTACATTTCCATTTACATTACACTCAAGTAGGATCATTTGAATTTTTATTCAAAATCTCTTGTATTCACGTGAGCCATATTATTGCTTTAAATCCACTCAGTAATATGACCAATATCTATAAAGTTTCTTTTTTTCAAAGAATAGGGAAAAAATAAAAGTAAGAAGAAAAGAAAGGAAAGTAGGAGGAGGGAAAAGATGGGAGGAAGGAAAATTGAGATACAAAAGGAAGGAAGAAAGAAAAATGCAATCAACATGTTTGAATAAACCTTTCATATGGCGTAGCAATGTAATTTTTAAAAGTCAGACTTATTCCAACAGTTATTTAGAAAGAGTCTCCATAGCTATGACACTTATAAATCAAAATGCCAGAATTATTTAAATTATCTAGCTGTCTCAAACATACTTATTTTCTCTATTTATCTAAAGAAAAAATACAATCTCAAAAGATAGGATGTTACTAGCTTATTGTTTGAGTACCTAGAACCTTATTTATTGTCTGAAAGTCTAATATATACTCACTAAAATTAACTGTATTTTAACCTCAAGATAAATTCAGAATTTATGTGTTATTTCTAACATGGTGGTTTTGCAAAATTACTTTGTTTTTAAGGTTGACATGAAGTTTTCTATGTTATTTTATTCTCATATCTACCTTTGCCTACTATTTACATTTTTACTTCCATCATTAAAAACTTTATTTTGCATAAATAATCCTCACATTATTTAATCATTCCTATTTTATTCAATCATTTTATGTAATATCTCAACTGCTGAAAAAGAAGGAAATTTTAATTTTCAAAAGATTTTAAATGTATTATTTGAATTTGTTTTTCCAAAGTTCAGTTCAGTTCAATTCAGTTGCTCAGTCATGTCCGACTCTGTGACACTATGAACTGCAGCACAGGGAGCTGAATGGCCTCCCTGTCCATCACCATCTCCCTGAGTCCACCCAAACCCGTGTCCATCGAGTCGATGATGCCATCCAACCATCTCATCCTCTGTCATCCTTTTCTCCTCCTGCCCTCAGTCTTTCCCAGCATTAGGGACTTTTCCAATCAGTCAACTCTTCACAAGAGGCGGCCAAAGTATTGGACTTTCAGCCTCAGCATCAGTCCTTCCAATGAACAACCAGGATTGGTCTCCTTTAGGATGGACTGGTTGGATCTCCTTGCAGTCCAAGGGACTCTCAACAGTCTTCTCCAACACCACAGTTCAAAAGCATCAATTCTTCAGTGCTCAGCTTTCTTCACAGCCCAACTCTCACATCCATATATGACCACTGGAAAACCATAGCCTTAACTAGATGGACCTTGGTTGGCAAAGTAAAGTCTCTGCTTTTGAATATGCTGTCTAGGTTGGTCATAACTTTTCTTCCAAGGAGTAAGCATCTTCTAATTTCATGGCTGCAGTCACCATCTGCAGTGATTTTGGAGCCCCAAAAATAAAGTCTGACACTGTTTCCACTGTTTCCCCATCTATTTCCCATGAAGTGATGGGACCAGATGCCATGATCTTCGTTTTCTCAACGTTGAGCTTTAAGCCAACTTTTTCACTCTCCTCCTTTACTTTCATCAAGAGGCTTTTTAGTTCCTCTTCACTTTCTGCCATAAGGGTGGTATCATCTGCATATCTGAGGTTATTGATATTCCTCCCGGCAATCTTGATTCCAGCTTGTGTTTCTTCCAGCCCAGCGTTTCTCATGATGTACTCTGCATAGAAGTTAAATAAGCAGGGTGACAATATACAGCCTTGATGTACTCCTTTCCCGATTTGGAACCAGTCTATTGTTCCATGTCCAGTTCTAACTGTTGTTTCCTGACCTGTATATAGGTTTCTCAAGAGGCAGTCATGTGGTCTGGTATTCCCATCTCTTTCAGAATTTTCCACAATTTATTGTGATCCACACAGTCAAAGCTTTGGTATAGTCAATAAAGCAAAGATAGATGTTTTTCTGGAACTCTGTTGCTTTTTCGATGATCCAGCAGATGTTGGCAATTTGATCTCTGGTTCCTCTGCCTTTTCTAAAACTAGCTTGAACATCTAGAAGTTCACGGTTCCCACGGCAATCTTGATTCCAGCTTGTGTTTCTTCCAGCCCAGCGTTTCTCATGATGTACTCTGCATAGAAGTTAAATAAGCAGGGTGACAATATACAGCCTTGATGTACTCCTTTCCCGATTTGGAACCAGTCTATTGTTCCATGTCCAGTTCTAACTGTTGTTTCCTGACCTGTATATAGGTTTCTCAAGAGGCAGTCATGTGGTCTGGTATTCCCATCTCTTTCAGAATTTTCCACAATTTATTGTGATCCACACAGTCAAAGCTTTGGTATAGTCAATAAAGCAAAGATAGATGTTTTTCTGGAACTCTGTTGCTTTTTCGATGATCCAGCAGATGTTGGCAATTTGATCTCTGGTTCCTCTGCCTTTTCTAAAACTAGCTTGAACATCTAGAAGTTCACGGTTCCCATATTGCTAAAGCCTGGCCTGAAGAATTTTGAGCATTACTTTACTAGCATGTGAGATGAATGAGATTGTTTGGTAGTTTGAGCATTCCTTGGCATTGCCTTTCTTAGTGATTGGAATGAAAACTGACCTTTTCCAGTCCTGTGGCCACTGCTGAAGGTGAAGGTGAAGGTGAAGTCGCTCAGTCGTGTCCGACTCTTTGCGACTCCGTGGACTGTAACCTAGTAGGCTTCTCCGTCCATGAGATTCTCCAAGCAAGAATACTGGAGTGGATTGCCATTTTTTTCCAAATTTGCTGGCATATTGAGTGCAGCACTATCACAGTATCATCTTTCAGGATTTGAAATAGCTCAACTGGAATTCCTTCACCTCCACTAGCTACTCTAAATACTTCGCATTCTGAATAACATCCTGTGTTCTGGATGTGAATAAATAAGAGAAACTGACAGATAAAAAGCAAGTAAAACAATATATTGGGCTTCCCTAGTGGCTCAGTGGGTCTCAAAAGAGTCGGACATGACTTAGTGACTAAACAGCAGGAAAAAACAACATGGAAGTCACTATATTACTTCTTCAAGTCTTTGATTATTAAATTTTTAGCAGAAATGTACTATTTACTTTTCAGGTGCAATACGGTTCTGCAATACTGTATCATTCTTGAGAGAAAAAGTTCAAGAGAAATCTATTATTTCTTTTACATTTTTCAATTGTTAAATATGAATTTTATAAATTCTTTAATTATTAAATATTCCTTACAACATATTTCAATTTTTACGTGTATAATTCAAATATAGTTCATGTTTAACTTCCTGGCTTTGAATTCACTTGCATATAATTGAGCAAGGGGATTATAGCAAATAGTGCCAGATTAAGCTCTTATTTTCTTTTTAATAGAATTTTGGGACAGTTTAATAGTTTACTCCAATTCCATTTCTCATAGCAGACTCACAAAACATCCTGCATTTTTTATTGGTTGTTTAATAGTCTGTCATTTATTCTTTTAAACATTTCTTCAATCTGTTCCTTAATCAACATCATCAGTGATTTCAGCAAATCAGCCCTTATAATTGTACTTTCTTTCACACACCCCCATAAATGGCAATGCTGTCTGCTATTTTGCACCACTATCAATCTTTCTCTGTAATAATTTTTCAATAATTAATGCAAAATTCAGTGCTTCCTCCTCACATGCTGATGAAGAGTCTTCCATGCCACTCTCAGCTCCCAAGAGGAGACATAAAATGTTTAGCCTCCCAGAACTCTTTACCCTCAATTCTTGCCTCTCTTTCTCTTGAACTCAAAATTGTTGCTCCTCATTTGGCTACCCTCTCTCATTTTCCTGTCTGTTCAGGCTTCTGACACCTTTCTTTTCCTCACCTCCTTCCTCTGTGACTCCCCTCATTTTGTAGGACATAGCACTACCTTTACTCTGATCCTGCTTATCTGATTTGATTGGTATGAACATTTTTCATATTTTCATAACATTTTGAGTATACTCCCACTACAGCATTTTGTTTAACTTATCTAGTATGAGTTTATTAGAAAATATGTTCCTGAAATCAAGGAATATAATCTTAATTTTCTGTATATCACTAGTATCACAATTCTTTAGCACATAGTAGGATCCATACAAGTTAGACAAGGAATGAATGAATTACTACTTTATTATATCTACTTTATTAGGATTCAAATTAAGTCAAGTTTCTATTTAGTATCTTTATTCTTGTTCTGGTGGTTGACAAGGTGGTCCTCCTATAAGTATATGACAAAATTGAAAAAATAAATTCTTATTAACTACACTGATGAAATCTAATTTTATTAATTACATTAAAATATCTAATATATTTGTGTTCTAAGCTACATTTTAGTAACCCCTATGTTGTCTATTAAATTTTTTCACACAAATATTTTGCTCAAGTTAGATCACAAAATGTTCTTGTGGAAAAAATATGCTTTCATACACATATATTGAGATGTATTTGGCTCAAAATCAAAATTGAAAAAGATTGCTCAGTAAAGAAGTGGGGTAACAGAACAGAGTATTCTTGAATATAAAAATCACTGGAATAAAAGTCAATGTTTCCTGACTTGAGTCCAACTGTGTCTTTATGCCCATCACACGACTTCCTTGAATCTCTCTTCCGCTTCTGGTAAAATTAGAGAACATTCCACCTTGAGTATACCGTTTATCTAGTTACTGGAAAAGTCATACAAGATTAGTGGCTGTACTCCAAATGCTAACATATGCTCTTTTCTGAGTTTAAAATTGCAAGTAACTGTCTGACATGCTATGAAAATATTCAATGTTCATCTACCATATGATAAGGTTATACCATTTCTCTGTCTTACCCGAGACAAAAAAAAAATTGTCTTCAAAGATTCTTGTAGAAGCAATATTATAATATCTTTATTCATGATAGTCCCAAACTAGAAACAGCCAGGGTGTTGTTCAACAGCATTTTTATAATAGATGACTCAGCAATAATTGCAACAACATGGATAGATCTCAAAAACATTATGCCATGAGACAGAAGCTAGATGTCATACAGTATATGCTATATGATTACATACAAATGAAAACAGAAAAAAATGATTTATTAATCATTTCAGATAAGTGACAGTTTCTGAGAGAGGTGATCAAGTGGGACAGGGCAGGAAGGAAACTTCATGGGGTAATAGAGAAGTAACACACTTTGACCCTGGTAAATGATCCACCTGTACAGTTAAAACATGTGCATTTCATCACACACAAATAGTACTTTATTAAAATACCTTAGTTCACGAATAGAAAAAAAAAAAGGTCACTGCAACTGAAGCTTCATTGTTGCTACTCAATTTCGTTCCCATCCTTAGCTCCTCAGAGGTAACAGGATTTTAAAATTTGTATGTAGGCCTCCAGGCATTATATTCAGTTCAGTTCAGTTCAGTCAGTCAGTCATGTCTGACTCGTTGCAACCCCATGAATCGCAGCACACCAGGCCTCCCTGTCTAACACCATCTCCCAGAGTTCACTCAAACTCACGTCCATCGAGTCGGTGATGCCATCCAGCCATATCATCCTCTGTCATCCCCTTCTCCTCCTGCCCCCAATCCCTCCCAGCATCAGGGTCTTTCCAATGAGTCAGCTCATCACATGAGGTGGCCAGAGTACTGGAGTTTCAGCTTTAGCATCAGTCCTTCCAAAGAACACCCACACGCATACAATTCTTCCAATATATAGCAGACATTTAGTTTAAAAGTGATTTCTCTGCATAATAAAGTAATATTTTGACATTAAAAATAGAGATAAATATATTAAAATATGATTTGGGTTTCCATAAGATTTCATTCACAGATTTCTCAAAGCATATCAAAAATACATTGAGTTAAATTTCTTTTTAGAAAAAATGATTATATACATTTCTCATGTCATTCCTCGTAGCTCACATTGCGAGTGTTGTTTTTTCTTCCAGAGACCACTTTGTTTTAGACAGAAATTACCGAAATTTTCCACATTATTTCCAGTGAGCCAATATTCACTAATCAACTAGTAACATTTATAAGATAACATATCTTAAATTATCTTTAGCTCTTATTAACCTGCATTCAAGTTCTGTTTCTATCCTCAGGGTTGTTGATCTTTTTGATTACTTATGACCTAACTCTCTGTTCCTTCAACTTTGCACAAACTCCCTCTATACATTATCTTATTTCTGGACTACCTGGTTCTTATACTTAAGGACATTTCTGTATACAAGCATCTTGATGAACTACTGATATAATCATTGCAATGTATTGAACATATGACAACATATATATGCCCACTGAAATAATATAGGACTTTCAGTATTTTAGAATTTCCTTTCTTTCTTTCTATTTATATCCTACAGAATCATCTACTCCAGGTTTTTTATTTCTAAGTGTGGTAAGAGATTCCTTTTCTTTATGTTCTCATTTTAGCTGTATATCAGTTTAGTTCAGTTCAGTCACTCAGTCGTGTCCAACTCTTTGAGATCCCATGGACTGCAGCACGCCAGGCCTCCCTGTCCATCACCAACTCCTGGAGTTTACCCAAACCCATGTCCATCGAGTCAATGATGCCATCCAACTATCTCATCTTCTGTTGTCCCCTTCTCCTCCTGCCCTCAATCTTTCCCAAAATCAGGGTCTTTTCAAATGGGTCAACTCTTTGCATCAGGTGGCCAAAATATTGGAGTTTCAGCTTTAGCATCAGTCCTACCAATGAACATCCAGGACCGAGCTCCTTTAGGATGGACTGTTTGGATCTCCTTGCAGTCCAAGGGTATCTCAAGAGTCTTCTCCAACACCACAGTTCAAAAGCATCAGTTCTTTGGCACTCAGCTTTCTTTATAGTCCAACTCTCACATCCATACATGACTAGTGGAAAAACCATAGCCATGACTAGAATCACTCAGTCGTGTCCAACTCTTTGAGATCCCATGGACTGCAGCACGCCAGGCCTCCCTGTCCATCACCAACTCCTGGAGTTTACCCAAACCCATGTCCATCGAGTCAATGATGCCATCCAACTATCTCATCTTCTGTTGTCCCCTTCTCCTCCTGCCCTCAATCTTTCCCAAAATCAGGGTCTTTTCAAATGGGTCAACTCTTTGCATCAGGTGGCCAAAATATTGGAGTTTCAGCTTTAGCATCAGTCCTACCAATGAACATCCAGGACCGAGCTCCTTTAGGATGGACTGTTTGGATCTCCTTGCAGTCCAAGGGTATCTCAAGAGTCTTCTCCAACACCACAGTTCAAAAGCATCAGTTCTTTGGCACTCAGCTTTCTTTATAGTCCAACTCTCACATCCATACATGACTAGTGGAAAAACCATAGCCATGACTAGACAGACCTTTGTTGACAAAGTAATGTAATCAGTAGCATTAAAAAATACTGAAATCATGATAGTAAAATCTTTGTTGTCTGCTCTTTAATCATTCTTCAATGATTAAAGAAATCAGTCCCACTAGATAATTTTGTATTGTTGTATACTGTTTATATTTCAACCTAAATTTCTAGTTCGAACTTCAAATTTAACATTTATAAAACTAAGCTTCTAAAAGTATGCTGTTGCTAAGTCACTTCAGTCGTGTCCAACTCTGTGTGACCCCATAAACAGCAGCCCACCAGCCTCCCCCGTTCCCTGGGATTCTCCAAGCAAGAATACTGGAGTGGGTTGCCATTTCCTTCTCCAGTGCATGAAAGTGAAAAGTGAAAGTGAAGTTGCTCAGTCGTGTCCAACTCTTCGTGACCCCATGGACTGTAGCCTACCAGGCTCCTCACTGTAACTCCAATATTAAAGGAAAATTTTTTAAATAAAATTAATTAATTAATTAATTAAGGGGGGGGAACTAAGCTCCTAATTGTTTTCCCACAAACCATATCCTCCCTCAACATCTGTCATACCAGTAAGTAGTAACTACATTATTCTAGATGACCAAGCCAAAAATCTGGAATAATTATTGACCTTTTCCTTTCTCTCACAACTCACCTTTAATCTATTAAATTCTACATTCTCTAAGTTTCAAAGTATATCTAGAATGCTACCTTTTCTCACTGTTCCATCTGCTGACATAATCACATGCCTATATTATTACAGTAGCCTCCAAATTGATCATATTTCTTTTCTTGCCCCTTCAGTCTACTTTTAGTCGATAATCCCAAGTTATCTTCTATTTGACAGCATCTTCCAATCAGTGTAACTGTTTTCTTAAAATCCTTTCAGTATTGAAGAACCTTGCATTATGGGTCCCATTTTTCCCTCTGACTTTGTTTCAACCAAATTTACTATTTTTCAGCCATGTTGTTTTATCCAATATTTTTCAAATTTGCCAAGCCGACTCATAAATCAGGGCCTTTGCAGAAGAGTTCTTCCTGAACTATCTACAGTAAAATGTTTTCTTCCTTCAAGTTTTTGCTGTTTCGCTCATGGAGACACTCCTCGGTCACACTATCTAAGAGTGACCACCTCATCCCTATTAATACTTCCTGTACTTTTCCTGCAATTTTCCCCTTACCATGCATGATGATAGAACAAACGATGTGTTATTTATCATGGAATCATCTCTCTCAGCCAGTTGAAATATAAGTTCCTTGAAAGCAGAGATTTTTCATTTGTTTATGGCTTTCTCCTAGATGCTTAGAAAATTCCTGGCGTGTACTCAAGAATTACTCACGAAATAAAGAAAAAAATCTTAACTACATTTGGAACTTCAGTATCTGTTCAACTGTTTCATTTGTCACATTTATTAAAAAGTTCAAGTGTGTTGAAGATTTGGGAGACCTTTTCACAGATGGTTCAAATCTCAACCAAATATTTAGGAACAGATTGGCATTTATAAGGTAAATAATGTGATAGAAAGGCATTTCCACTCAAAATGATCATGGACATTTCATGGTGCCCTGGAAAGATTGTGAATGTGGAATATGACATGTCGAGAAATGAGGGCAGAAAAATTTCCTGAAAAGATCTTGAATGACCTTGAATTCTACGTTAAACATCTTGAACATTACCCTAGACAGTATACAAAACCTCAGAAATATTTTGATTCAGTAAAATTGCTTGTTATATTGATTTTAGAAAGAAAATATTTGTGAGGAAGTTAATGGAAAATGCATTTTGGAGAGAACAGATGAGAGGTTACAAGATGTATTAGAAAGCTGCTGATAAGTATCTAAGCAATGGAAGATAAACTGGCACAGAAAAAAGTAGGTTGTATGTAGTTACCAACTCACTTTATATAAATTATTTCTAATTATTTTAATATTGTCTTTCCTGGTGGCTTAGCTGGTAAAGAATCTGCCTGCAATGTGGAAGACCTGAATTTGATCCCTGGGTTGGGAAGAAACCCTGAAGGGAAAGGCTACCCATTCCAGTATTCTGGCCTGGAGAATTTATGGACTGTATAGTCCATGCAGTCGCAAAGAGTCAGACACGACTGAGCGACTTTAACTTAAGATTTAAGACAATATTATAAATTAGATTAAATATAGATAGTATTATTTGACAGATTCTGAAACTAATGAGAAAAGTTGAAAAACTAAATACTTATAAAAGTTACTGCTAGCTAGTAGAAGAGCTGAGTTTCCCAATGTATTACATGGACTTGCCTATGGCTAACTCTATTTTTAGAGTTGCCAAATGATAAGCAATGAATTGGAAGAATGTATTTTTCACTTATTAATGAAATTGTAATTAACATATCCAAAATATAATTTTATATGCTTATTTAAAATGGTAGTGACTAAAGAAGCTCTGTGGTACATCTAGGCAAAAAATAAACAAAAAAAGCTTTTTGCTGAGCCTTACAACTAGTATTAAAATGTGGAAGAGCTGAGCTACACAAACATGAAATATAGATAATCATGACATATTATAAACCCCACATTACCTGTTATCATGTTCTAAATCAAACTGAGTAGAAGCATTCCTTGGAATATGAGGTACAAAAATTCGATAGAAAAGCAGTTCTAATCATCATGACTTCTTAGAATTCAAATTCTGTTAAGGTATTTCAAACCACAGGATTACCATATTATGGAGGAACAAGATATAAATAGTGCTGTGCTAATCCATCAGAGATATTCCATTGCCTGGACTACTTGTCTTCCTTTTAGGAAACAAGGTAATATTTTCATTTATCTTTTTGCTATTCTATGTACCTTGTAATATTGTAAAACCTAATAGCATTGTTCCAAAAAGTATTTTTTAAAGAAACTAATGTCAGTGTACCTTAAGATTCTTTGAGAAATTGTTTGATAGCTAACATAGCTACTGATTTATCTCCTTTTCAGTGCTTCTTAAAAAATTAACATACAGATGCTAGAAATTGTTATACTGCTCTATCTTATGGTGAAATGCCACAGTCTTATTTTAAGGATGAGCTAATCATAATGAAGTTTTTTTTTAAATCCAGAGTGCTGCACATTAGATGTATGACCTCCTGGATCATTTTCTTCATCTGTTAATCAGACACATGTGCCTAACAAAATTGTTCCACAGACTAGAGAAAGAATTTACAACATACCTAGCACAATGATGGCAATAGCAGATGCTTCATAGCTACAACTATTTCTATGGTTCTCATTTATCAATAAGATAAAAGCATTTATTTAACTCTTAGTTAATATTTGTCCATGTTCCAGTTTCTTTCATCCATGGAAAATAAAATATCTTAAGTAAAATTGAGGTAAGTGGCCATATATAATGAACTTATCTCAAAATTTTAAATTATAAAATTTAATATATTTATCATCTTATTTTAAAGCATTGTCATTATGAAATGCTTATAAAGTGAATGTCATGTGCATTATCCTGTAAAAGGAAACAAGAATATCTGGGATTCTTTAGTAGGAATGACAAATTAATAGCAAAAGCAGGCAATGCTAATCTTAAGACAGAGAATAATTCCCATGCATACACATTCTCTAAATTTGCACAGGCAAAGATCACCAGCAATTTAATAATTTTGAGTCAAATAAAATCTTGCCATTTAAAAATAATTGATTTCAAATTTGTAGATCTACAGAGTAAAACACTATTATATGTCAAAAAGGCATTAGAATAACTTTATTTCACTTTTCAGTTCTTTGTTTATGCACTGGAAAAGTTGCATTGATATGTAGTCAGCAAACGTTGGGGACTTATATGTGGTCATAGTATTAGAGATTGAGCTGGAGGGGATCTTAGAAATCAAATCTTCTTAGTTAAGAATCTCATTTGGTGGTTATTCTGTCAGGTTCAGTGATGTTCAGTGACTTGCTCAAGGCTCAGCAGCCTGTCCCAGGCTGAGCTGGGATCAGCAGGCTTCTTGTCCCCAGCACAGTGTTATTTTCACCTGCCAATTCTTCCCGTTATGAGCGAGGCAGGCTCCATGTTTTAGCTCACCTGAAATTTCTGTTGTTTTTTGCATTTCTGATATGATTCTCCATAAGATTTAAGAAGGATTGTAAAAAAAAAATATGGCATTATTAGTATAAACATCATTATTTTTCATCACTGTTTCTTTATGTCTGGAATAGTACCTTACATAGCAAGTAGTCATTGAATAAGTGGGTAAATTAATAAATAAATTAGCCATTTATACATAGGGTCAATTATGCTAGGCATTCTAGTGAGAATGTTACAGAAATACCAATGGCACCCCACCCCAGTACTCTTGCCTGGAAAATCCCATGGACGGAGTTGCCTGGTGGGCTGCAGTCCATGGGGTCGCTAATAGTGAGCGACTTCACTTTCACTTTTCTCTTTCATGCATTGGAGAAGGAAATGGCAACCCACTCCAGTATTTGGTATGTCCAAATGAGCCTCCATAATTTAGAAACTAAGATTTTACATTTCCTTGTCCAGATTTTACATTATATATATTGTGTTAATTTCTTCTTGTAAAGAACTCATAGTATTTGAATCCATGTGTTTCTCAATGGATCTACTTTATCGGTCTTCATTGCCCTTTTCTAATTATCTGAAGATAATTTAATACATAATTAATGAGGAAATATGTGATTCTAAGGAGAGTAAAACTGTTATTAATTAGCTTCTTATCTATATCACAGGACCAAGTAAACATGAAGTTCTTCATTTTTACCTGCCTTTTGGCTGTTACCCTTGCAAAACATGTAAGTATAATAAGATACAGATGAAAATATATTATGTAAATATAAGAATATTAAATTGTTTATGAGGATAATGCCAGGGGTAAACAGCAGAGAATAGAGGGGAAGTGTATAAACTTTGAAACCTGTAATCAAAGAGGGCCTTGGCCCTGCCTTACGTAAGTTATTAAGATAGACAAAAATACCACTTCTAAAGTGTTCTCCTTCTAGGATTGGAAAGATTTTTAGTTCTAAGTTAAAAAGTGTACACTTTCTTCCATAAACATTTGAATTTATTGGGGAAATATTTTCACTCCAAGAATCACTTCTTAAAAGTAAGAAACACGAAACCATGACAAGGACTTCTTCTAAAGTTCAGGAGAGTTGCAGAGAAAATGTAGATTCCCCTCAAGCATATGTCAGAATTTCATCATTCTTGACTCCAGTAGCTCAGCAACAATGATACTTTGATAGGAAACAGGGATGTGTTGAATAGTGCTAACTTTAGGAGTTAGGCTTCCCAGATGGCTGAGTGGTAAAGAATCCACCTGCAATGCAGGAGACTCCAGTTCCATCCCTGGGTCAGGAAGATCCCATGGAGAAGGAAATGGCAACCCACTCCAGTATTCTTGCCTGGAAAATTCCTTGAACAGAAGAGCCTGGCAGTCTACAGGCCGTGAGTTGCAAAGAGTCAGACACGACTGAGAGACTAAACAGCAACAGCTTTGAAAATGACATGCCAGATAACCTAATGCAAAGTCAACCTTTCATTTCTCAAAGGAACATCTTCTAGTGAGAATGTTACAGAAATACAAATGGCACCCCACCCCAGTACTCTTGCCTGGAAAATCCCATGGACCGAGTTGCCTGGTGGGCTGCAGTCCATGGGGTCGCTAATAGTCGGACAGACTGAGCGACTTCACTTTCACTTTTCTCTTCCATGCATTGGAGAAGGAAATGGCAACCCACTCCAGTGTTCTTGCCTGGAGAATCCCAGGGACGGGGGAGCCTGGTGGGCTGCCGTCTATGGGGTCACACAGAGTCGGACACGACTGCAGTGACTTAGCAACAGCACAATGATAAAGAAGGACTAGATGCTTCACATGAAGCGCTTTGAAGATACAGGCTTGTAATCTGTTAGCTCCCTCAGGATCAGCTGGGCTTCTTCCCTTACCCTGCAGCCTGTGCTGCCAACACCTCTCCCATGCCCAGCTCTCACTCAGTTCAGATTGGGCTTTTCTTGTGGCTCAGTTGCTAAAGAATCCGCCTGCAATGCTGGAGACCTGGGTTCGATACCAGGGTTGGGAAGATCCCCTGGAGAAGGGAAAGACTAACTACTCCAGTATTCTGACCTGGAGAATTCCATGGACTACAGAGTCCAGAGGGTCACAAAGAGTCAGATGCTTTCATTCACTTTCACTTTTCAGATGTACCATGTCATCAGGGTGACCAGAGTTCTTTGCTTCCTTTCCATTTCCACACCTCACACATCAATCTTGAAAAGTTTCTGTTAGTCTCTAAATTTAAAGCCAAACCAAGAGCTTAGCTACAGTAAGAATTCCAGTTAGGTGAATATAAGATAAAATAAGCTTCAGTGGTCAATCTTACACCAAGTTTCATTGTTTCTTATTTATAATCTCCTAGTCTTAATTAGCAATGGCACCCCACTCCAGTACTCTTGTCTGAAAAATCCCATGGACAGAGGAGCCTGGAAGGCTGCAGTCCATGGGTCACTCAGAGTCGGACACGACTGAGCAACTTCACTTTCACTTTTCATTTTCATGCATTGGAGAAGGAAATGGCAACCCACTCCAGTGTTCTTGCCTGGAGAATCCCAGGGACAGGGGCGCCTGCTGGGCTGCCGTTTATGGGGTCGCACAGAGTCGGACACAACTGAAGCGACTTAGCAGCAGCAGCAGCAGTCTTAATTACTCTTCTCTGTAAATCAGTAATTGTCCTCAATCTTTCCCTTAAGAGTACTTAAATCTAGCAATTAATAAAACTAAATAAAAATTAATAAAATTAATAAAAACTAAATAAAACAAAATATCATGGTATTATAAACATTTTAAGATTCTGTAGCACATGTGCACATACATTATATTTTAAACTGTGATAGGATAAACTAAGAACCCAACACTTCCTAAAAGTAAGAACTACATTAAGCTATAAAAAGGATTTGTTTGATGTACAGAATGATTTGCTGGTAATAATATAGGATATAATATTATAATAATAATGAAAATATTCAACTAAATATCATACATTTCCAGAAACAAATTCCTAAAAGTCTCTTGCCATCAAAACAACAGGAATAATGATAAAAACAAAACAAAATAGTGAGATACCTTGGCATTTTAAATCTACCATAAAACTGAAAACTGTATTTGCTTTTGTTTGTAGAAGATGGAACATGTCTCCTCCAGTGAGGTAAGATACTTTAGTATCAACAGAAAATCTTTTCAGTTAATAAAACAGAATATGCCCTAAACTATTGCCTTTAAAATAATTTTTCACCAGTGAGTCTAGAACTATAGAATTAGAGAAAAATGGAAATGCAACCACAACGAAAAGGTATAGAGAGAGGAATAAAGATCAAAAACCTACACATTCAAATCACCAAGATTAGATTAGTACATATTTTTTTCTGCAGATGTCTCAATATTAATGAGGTATGTTCACAAGTCGTGGTGAATATGTTGTGACTACAGTGACAGGGATCCATTCTACATTTCTGCAAAAAGGACTAAAGCTTTTCTGGAGCCTTATTACATGCTACTTCCTAAGTGATTTCCCAGCTATGGGTACATAACAGGTTCCCACAGTCACTGGCAGTGTCACCTAAGAATTTTATTATTTTCCTGTGATGTGTTTAATCTCTCTTAAAAAGATAGAGGAAAAAATGTAATAATAATAATATGAAAAAAAAACTCTGAAAATTGTACAGAGGAAGTAGAAAACCTATTCTTTCTTCTCTGTGGATGATACTTGGGAAAGTTTTTGATTCAGATATTTATAACCCAAAGCACAATGCAAAATGAGTTAAGTATATGAAATATAATAGTTATGTAGAGGTAGTGAAACTTCAGTTAATTTTGTTCTATAATTCAGGTAAAGACTAATATGTTTTCTACCTCATAGATAATGGTTGTAGATTGATATATGATTAAGCTAATATGAATTCAATTTAGGTAAATGAGTAATATTGTCTTTCTTTTTCTAAGGAATCTATTAATATCTCCCAGGAAGTAAGTACCAAATTCTTAAGTCAAATATAATATATTTTAACTTTCTTTAATCAAAGTTATAAAATAAATTTATTTATTTTGTAGACATATAAGCAGGAAAAGAATATGGCCATTCATCCCAGCAAGGTAAAGTTTGATTACTTTAGTCTATTAATCTTTCACTGATGAGACAGTTTTTCTATCAAACATTGATCACTTTCTCACGCAGTCAAAAAGAGAATTGTGTTCGTGATTGTGAAAATGGTGATGTTTTCATTGTTTTGTTTAAATGCTATATACTAATGAAAGGAATTCTGGGAAAAGATTTGAGAGCCATTGTTGAGCCACAATATTAAAGTAGGATATCTTTGAAAGAATTTCTTGTTAAAGATTCATCATCTTTACTTTTCTTCCTTAATTCTGTACTCTTTTGTTCACAAAATCATATTTTCTTTGCTATAACTGTATGCTCAAGAATATTACACTACATTTCAATAAATGTTATATCCTTTTGGCTTTGTTTTCTTTTAGGAGAAACTTTGCACCACATCCTGTGAGGTATACACTGATTTCACATCTGTAGCATAATATGAAGTAAAATATTATAGTATTTGAACTACATTGAAATTAACCTCTATTTGAAAAATATATTTCAAATCAATCAAACTTGAAAACCAAGATTATCTTTAAACAATGAGACCAAAATTATAGTCTTCTCAATTCTATGACTAAATTAAATGAAGAAAATATATCTTTGCATGAATCAACTGACACATTTGATTCCTAGAATCCATGAAGAATGAAGAACTTATCTTTTAGTATGTTTCAGTATCAAACTTATTTTATTCTTTTTTAAAATTCTTTTTCTGTTGCAATATTTTCTTAAAGCTGACTCAATCAATTTATCACAGAAACAATATATATTTGCTTCCTAAAGCATGTCAGTTGCCCTAATGATGTATTTTTCCTAATACATAATAAGTAATGACTATTAAAATGAGAAAGAAAAATCTATCCATGCCCTGCCTAAAGTTATCTTGTATATTCATTCATTCACTTGACAAATCTTTTATTCAACAAGAACTGTGTCCCCAACATTATCTTAGTCTCTAGGAATACAATAATAATTATGAGACTCACTGGGGATACAACAATAAACACAGTCAACAACAATAAATACCGCTGTCATCAAATAGAAAATTCTGTTATAACTTATACAAAACTCATACAATGAAAGCAAATTCAGTCTAATGCATCTCTTAATGAGAGAGAAATTTTTCCTTTGATTCAGGAGAAAATAGTATAGCAATGCTGTGGGGAAATACATCTAATTGTTTTTCTTCTCTCTTTAAGGAAGTTGTAAGGAATGCAAATGAAGAGGTGAGAAATTTTTATACATTTGAACATTTTTCGTTCATATTACCAATATTTAATATTCTAAAATTAGTAATGGCATATGGGAACATGTTTAAATTTCCTTTTTTAATAAACTGGAAAATGATTTATAAGTTGCTTCAAAATGACAGTTCTTCCCTGTCCACTTGAGTAATGTCCACCTAAATCACTGTGTATTTTCTTGAGCCACTTACATTTAAATATATGATCATTTTTATCTCTTCCACTTATTTTCTAAAGGGGATTAAAAACAAGCAGCCAAGAAGCCTGGTTGCATTGCTTTTATTTCAATCCTTTTAACTTATCATACTAATGATCATGTTTCTACTAAGAGACATATCCCAAGGAAACATTAACATGCAAAGAATAATGTTTGCATTTCTTCTGGTAACCAGATTTATATTGTATATATTATTTTTTTTCAAGGAATATTCTATCAGATCATCTAGTGAGGTAAGAGACCTTTTCATTTAACATCGAATAGCAAGTTCATCTAAAATAGATTTTCAGCAGTGTGTAGTAATTTGTTGTTAACATCACAAATTGGGTAATGGAGAAATCATTTACCCAAACTTAATGTCATGGGTGTTCTTTCACAGAGATTTCAAATATCTGATGCCAGAGGAAAGAAATAAAGACATGCTCTGGTACTGATAGAAACACACAAGCAATGAGTACAATGGGGAAAAGTGTCTGAGAAAGGGAGGACCATAGCCTTGGCTCAGAGCCTTGAGGCACAGCCTGAAGACTTCCTACTTAACATCTAGGAAGCCTGCTTTACTGTTTCTCTAGGCCACCGGTCTGTCTGGAATGGAGAGCCAATGGCCTCCTATAAATAGCAATGTGTCATCTAGAAAGGGTATGCTGGATTCAGTTTGCCACATCTCACTAGGCCAACTTTGTAAATTTGTTTGTCACCTGTCTACACTCCCTAAGCATTTGATATTGAATGAATAATGTAGAATTGAAGTAGAGGTAGTGAAACTTCAGTTAATTTTGTTCTATAATTCAGGTAAAGACTAATATGTTTTCTACCTCATAGATAATGGTTGTAGATTGATATATGATTAAGCTAATATGAATTCAATTTAGGTAAATGAGTAATATTGTCTTTCTTTTTCTAAGGAATCTATTAATATCTCCCAGGAAGTAAGTACCAAATTCTTAAGTCAAATATAATATATTTTAACTTTCTTTAATCAAAGTTATAAAATAAATTTATTTATTTTGTAGACATATAAGCAGGAAAAGAATATGGCCATTCATCCCAGCAAGGTAAAGTTTGATTACTTTAGTCTATTAATCTTTCACTGATGAGACAGTTTTTCTATCAAACATTGATCACTTTCTCACGCAGTCAAAAAGAGAATTGTGTTCGTGATTGTGAAAATGGTGATGTTTTCATTGTTTTGTTTAAATGCTATATACTAATGAAAGGAATTCTGGGAAAAGATTTGAGAGCCATTGTTGAGCCACAATATTAAAGTAGGATATCTTTGAAAGAATTTCTTGTTAAAGATTCATCATCTTTACTTTTCTTCCTTAATTCTGTACTCTTTTGTTCACAAAATCATATTTTCTTTGCTATAACTGTATGCTCAAGAATATTACACTACATTTCAATAAATGTTATATCCTTTTGGCTTTGTTTTCTTTTAGGAGAAACTTTGCACCACATCCTGTGAGGTATACACTGATTTCACATCTGTAGCATAATATGAAGTAAAATATTATAGTATTTGAACTACATTGAAATTAACCTCTATTTGAAAAATATATTTCAAATCAATCAAACTTGAAAACCAAGATTATCTTTAAACAATGAGACCAAAATTATAGTCTTCTCAATTCTATGACTAANGTATAAGAGACAGGGTATACACTGATTTCACATCTGTAGCATAATATGAAGTAAAATATTATAGTATTTGAACTACATTGAAATTAACCTCTATTTGAAAAATATATTTCAAATCAATCAAACTTGAAAACCAAGATTATCTTTAAACAATGAGACCAAAATTATAGTCTTCTCAATTCTATGACTAAATTAAATGAAGAAAATATATCTTTGCATGAATCAACTGACACATTTGATTCCTAGAATCCATGAAGAATGAAGAACTTATCTTTTAGTATGTTTCAGTATCAAACTTATTTTATTCTTTTTTAAAATTCTTTTTCTGTTGCAATATTTTCTTAAAGCTGACTCAATCAATTTATCACAGAAACAATATATATTTGCTTCCTAAAGCATGTCAGTTGCCCTAATGATGTATTTTTCCTAATACATAATAAGTAATGACTATTAAAATGAGAAAGAAAAATCTATCCATGCCCTGCCTAAAGTTATCTTGTATATTCATTCATTCACTTGACAAATCTTTTATTCAACAAGAACTGTGTCCCCAACATTATCTTAGTCTCTAGGAATACAATAATAATTATGAGACTCACTGGGGATACAACAATAAACACAGTCAACAACAATAAATACCGCTGTCATCAAATAGAAAATTCTGTTATAACTTATACAAAACTCATACAATGAAAGCAAATTCAGTCTAATGCATCTCTTAATGAGAGAGAAATTTTTCCTTTGATTCAGGAGAAAATAGTATAGCAATGCTGTGGGGAAATACATCTAATTGTTTTTCTTCTCTCTTTAAGGAAGTTGTAAGGAATGCAAATGAAGAGGTGAGAAATTTTTATACATTTGAACATTTTTCGTTCATATTACCAATATTTAATATTCTAAAATTAGTAATGGCATATGGGAACATGTTTAAATTTCCTTTTTTAATAAACTGGAAAATGATTTATAAGTTGCTTCAAAATGACAGTTCTTCCCTGTCCACTTGAGTAATGTCCACCTAAATCACTGTGTATTTTCTTGAGCCACTTACATTTAAATATATGATCATTTTTATCTCTTCCACTTATTTTCTAAAGGGGATTAAAAACAAGCAGCCAAGAAGCCTGGTTGCATTGCTTTTATTTCAATCCTTTTAACTTATCATACTAATGATCATGTTTCTACTAAGAGACATATCCCAAGGAAACATTAACATGCAAAGAATAATGTTTGCATTTCTTCTGGTAACCAGATTTATATTGTATATATTATTTTTTTTCAAGGAATATTCTATCAGATCATCTAGTGAGGTAAGAGACCTTTTCATTTAACATCGAATAGCAAGTTCATCTAAAATAGATTTTCAGCAGTGTGTAGTAATTTGTTGTTAACATCACAAATTGGGTAATGGAGAAATCATTTACCCAAACTTAATGTCATGGGTGTTCTTTCACAGAGATTTCAAATATCTGATGCCAGAGGAAAGAAATAAAGACATGCTCTGGTACTGATAGAAACACACAAGCAATGAGTACAATGGGGAAAAGTGTCTGAGAAAGGGAGGACCATAGCCTTGGCTCAGAGCCTTGAGGCACAGCCTGAAGACTTCCTACTTAACATCTAGGAAGCCTGCTTTACTGTTTCTCTAGGCCACCGGTCTGTCTGGAATGGAGAGCCAATGGCCTCCTATAAATAGCAATGTGTCATCTAGAAAGGGTATGCTGGATTCAGTTTGCCACATCTCACTAGGCCAACTTTGTAAATTTGTTTGTCACCTGTCTACACTCCCTAAGCATTTGATATTGAATGAATAATGTAGAATTGATGAAAACTTTAAAATTAAACATGTTTCAGTCACATGTTATTACTTTGAAACTGAGGACTCTGAATTTTCAGTTTATTGAGTCTCTAATAAATACTGTAACTCCAATACTTTGGTCACCTCATGTGAAGAGTTGACTCATTGGAAAAGACCCTGATGCTGGGAGGGATTGAGCGCAGGAGAAGAAGGGGACGACAGAGGATGAGATGGCTGGATGGCATCACCGACTCTATGGACTGGAGTTTGGGTAAACTCTGGGAGCTGGTGATGGACAGGGAGGCCTGACGTGCTGCGATTCATGGGGTCGCAAAGAGTCGGACACCACTGAGCGACTGAACTGAACTGAACTGAATAAATACTGTAATTTATCAGTAGTAGTAGCTTGGACTCTAAATATACTTAATGAATTGCCCTTTCTACTCCAGTACAATGCTAAGACTAAATCATGCAAGTTAAGTTAATCCTCCTTTTCTTCCCCGAAGGAATCTGCTGAAGTTGCCACAGAGGTAACTAATCTTCATTCAAATAAAATGAAATTCATATCGCCCAGCTTTGTTTTCTTTTTGTGTATTTTTACAACAAGTGTTTTGTTTTCTTAACAGGAAGTTAAGATTACTGTGGACGATAAGCTCTACCAGAAAGCACTGGTAAATTTTTCATACAAATTATAACTTCAAGTAAACAGTCATAGTACCACTGCTTCTTCTCCAAATGTTCACATAACTATTCCATCCCAGTTACAGAAAATTTTATGTTACTAAACAACTCTTGTTAGGTAAATTTGCCATGTTGTATAAATTACCTAATTAAATAAAGTTCTAAGAAACTTGGTTCTTCTATAATCTACCTTTGACACTTAGAGAAGATTCAATACTGGAGTAAATACTGATAATTTTCTTTCTCTCTAGAATGAAATCAATCAGGTTTATCAGAAGTTCCCCCAGTATCTCCAGTATCTGTATCAAGGTCCAGTTGTTTTGAACCCATGGGATCAGATTAAGAGAAATGCTGGCCCCTTTATTCCCACTGTGGTGAGTGCTGCTTTTTTATATGCTGTTTCTTGTTTATTTATTTTTCTTTTTGTTTTTGGTGAGGGACGAGTTCAAGATAAAGATTTGTAAAATGTCTAGAGATAAAACGTCCCAATGAGACAAGTTTTAACTTAGAAAGTAGAACAACTGCAAAAATCTTATAGTCCAGAAATTAAACCACAAACAAAAAATAGCTTAAGTATGGTAACAAATAACAATAGCAACCATAGTGACAAATAAGTAATTTCATTTAAATTGAACATACCTTTCTTAAGAGCATGCTTCTATATCATTTTGCTTGGCTTCTCAAACAATTCTCTAAGAGGAGATAGTAATCATTAATTTCATGTAACAAAAAGATTGCTTTGTTAAGAAAATATAAAGAAATGAAGTAATTTACCTAGATTTCAGGTTCTTTCTACCATTTTCTCTCATAAAACAGTCTGTCTTAAGGCTGTCTCTTATACACATCTAGATGTGTATAAGAGACAGAATAAAATCTTGCCATTTAAAAATAATTGATTTCAAATTTGTAGATCTACAGAGTAAAACACTATTATATGTCAAAAAGGCATTAGAATAACTTTATTTCACTTTTCAGTTCTTTGTTNATATGAGGAATAAATAATGAAAGTTTTCATGGTCCTTTTTTTTGGATATAGAACAGAGAGCAGCTCTCCACCAGTGAGGTAAGGCATTTACCTACAAACGCAATAATCTGATAACTAGTAAGATATTATTCACTTATTATACACTGTACTAGACAGTATTTGATGTAATTGCTTAAGCAATAAATCTGGATTTACATAAAAATTGAAAAAATTTTTTCGATTGGAAAACTGGAACTTTAGATCCCTAAGAAAAATCTGGGAAAGGCAGAACAAATATGTACACATTGAAGGATACAAAGATTGGATCTGTGCTAGTATACTTTGTCAAAATGCTGTTACTACTTCTTTTTTTATAGCTCACCATTAACATTGCTATCACACCATGAGACCTGGTATAGATCTTAAATTTTAGAAACAGAGTGAGAGAAATCCAATGTATTATTCTGAAATATGAACTCAAATTAATTCAGAGCCATATAAATTGCTGTTATCCAAGTGTCTTCCTGCACATCACATTTTCACATCACATAAGAAATTGCCTAGTTTTATTCCTACTTCATAATGAATAAAATATTTGAGAAAAGAGAAATAGCAATTTCATGAGTAAGACTAAAATGTATCATTTCAATTTTTTCTTAAGGTATCTGCCAACTCCTCTCAGGAAGCAAATCAAAACCACTTACATTAAATACAGTTAAGAAATTACTTTTTTATGTTGTTACAGTTATAAATATTATTTATTTGCATAAATATAATCAGGAGACAATGTGGTTATGCATACCAGTCAGATAAAATGTATTTACATATTTATTGATTCATTGATATGTCATTTATCATTCACTTAAGAAATATGTATTTAGCCAGCATTATGCCCTTTACATTATGTTAGACTCTTGGGATACAACAGTGATTTACAAAGCAATAAAAATAAATTGAATTATTCTTTATAAAAGAGGAGTTTTTCTAAATATAGTCAAAAGGAAATTATGTATAGACAATACAGTGGGAGTTAAATGTCTAATTTTTCTTTTATTTTTCAAGGAAAATTCAAAGAAGACAGTTGACATGGTGAGATATTATTTCTATATGAAGCTATTTTAATTAATAGTTTCAAAATCTAATATCAATAATTAGGCTTATCTGAAACCCGCTGCTTTGAATAAAATAGAGTTATATTTGTAAGTTATTTAAAAATATGATTTTTCTCCAACACTTAGCTCTGTTACGCTCAATTGTCTTGAATTCTTTCAATTAAGTCCTTCCATGTGAGCAAGACTTTTCTATATCACAAAAGTTTTATATTATTTCCACTGCTTCTTTCTTTTTTTTAATCAAATTTTTGAACTAGCTATTTTACTTCAATTCTTTTTTACCTATTGGACTATTATTCTTTTTGTAAAATGAGAAAGAACTAAAACTCCACAAATGTTAAAATTATACTGCTACTGCTAAGAATTCAATTATCTTGGTCCTCAAATTTTGACTATTTTTTTTTATTTCTCCCAGAATCTTCTAATAGTTCATCCAGTGAGAAAAAATATACCTGTAAAATAAACAACCAACTAGTTTATTGCACTTTTCTGCTGTTAATTATTTTAAGCATATTAGGTATTTGCTAAAATTAGTTTTTACAGAATCATATCAAAATAGCCAATAAAATAAAGAAAACCACATGTAAGAAAAATACACAGATTCAGAGTCATTTTAGAGATCTGAAGAGAAGTATATCCAAAGGGTTGAGTAGCTGTTCCAGCCATGCTTTTGATAATGTTCAGCTGGACCCTGATTCATTGATAATAGGTATTTCTCAAATAAGCCAATGCCAAATAAACATCCTGTCCATTGTCTTCACCATAGTTCTACCCTGAATCTCTCTGGTTGTTTAGGGGGTTGAATACTGGATTGGGTTATGGGTTGTTTAAGTCACAGTTACAAGAACACTTGCTGTGTTAGAATGAGTCAAGTGGAAAAACGCAATGGGAGGACATCCCAGGAGAGGATGAAACATGGATTGTGGCCTGAGGCACAGTCCAACATCAACCTCACTGACAGCTTTAGGAGCATGCCTTACCCTTTCTTTCAATTTGGGGGTCCATACCCATTAAAAAGGGCTTCCCAGATGGCGCTAGTGCTAAAGAACCAGCCTGCCAATGCAGGAGACGAGAAACACAGATTTGATCCCTAGGTTGAGAAGATTGACTGAAGAAGGGCATGGCAACCCATTCCAGTATTCTTGCCTGGAGTATCCCATGGACAGAGGAGTCTGGCAGGCTACAGTCCATAGAGTTGTAAAGAGTCACATAGGACTGAAGTGACTTAGCACGAAGGGAAGCACAGCCATTAAAAAAAACAATGGTCTTCCCAGAAAGCATATGCAAGCTCTGCTACATACCTCAAGTGCCTGCTTTGTTTTAGATGTTCCTCTCTCTCTCCCTCTCTCCTCTACACCCTTGCTTTGCATCTGCTATACTCAATGAAAATTTGACATTATATGAATAATATATGTAAGTGGAAACTCAAAACATACTTTCAGTCAGTCAATTATCATATGGACACAGAGAATGCTCTGAAAATGCATATTCAAACTCATTAAATTCATAATAAATGTCTATAAAATAGCACTTTGTTACTTGATAGCAGTGATTTAGCCTTGAATTGTTAAAAATAATTAGCTCTAGTTCTCTACTGTAATGATACAGGCAAAATTACTGGTGGGTTATTCAAGTAAAGCTGATTTTCATTTTTTTTTTTTCCATAAGGAATCAACAGAAGTATTCACTAAGGTAAGTAATTTCCCTTCAAACAAAATTAATTACACACTATCCTATAATATTTGCTTTTGTATTTATTGTAGTTTACTTTTATTGTTAACAGAAAACTAAACTGACTGAAGAAGAAAAGAATCGCCTAAATTTTCTGGTAAATTTTTATACAAACATGTGAGCATACTCAGACTCAGCTTGGACACCACTGAACCACAATCCTCTCAACAACAACAAAGCAAAACAGAAAAACTCACTTTTTTTTGATCAAATTCTAATTTCTACAAGTCTTCTTTATACTTTATGAAAACTATTGCAGAAACATTTTTCCACTGTACCTGTTGTACCATTGTCATGTATCCACCCAACCAGTCATTCTAAAAACTCACTGACTTTTCATTTTGTAAAAATAGGAAATTATCCTAAAGACAGATACCACTGTGTTTAAGCTCCATAGTAGTCTACAGTTGTACCCATATAAACGGTTCAAAATAGAACACAGAGGAGAGGGATATTTAATTACAGAATACATGATAGGGAATATATTATCATTTACTTCTATAAGATAAATGACACTCAGAGATTAACAATTGGCTCAGTGTCGCAGATTCTACTGAGTTAAATCACACATTCTATATGACTCTAAGGACTAAAGTATTTCCACGAGATATGGAAAAGAAGCCACAGTCTAAGACACTGCTAAGAAATTATCCCCTTGCCTTTTAACACAAATATGTTTTTCTTTTTTTCCCATTTAAGCATTTTGGCATTAGAGTTTGAAATAACCAAAGAATATTTTTAAACCTACCATTCATTTTATAAAAGTAAACATAATTTTATATGAATAAACTTTACTTTGCTTAAGTCTGTTTGGTATCATTTAGAATTTATCCAAGTAAAACTTGATTTGGTTAGGTCCAGCTGTTCTGACATATGGGATAATGGAATAATTATAATTTTCCTAGAAAAAAATCAGCCAGTATTACCAGAAATTTGCCTGGCCCCAGTATCTCAAGACTGTTTATCAGCATCAGAAAGCTATGAAGCCATGGACTCAACCTAAGACAAACGCTATTCCCTATGTGGTGAGTTCTCCCTTTTATTTTTAATTTTGTAACCGAGTTGTCTTTTGTAATAAAAATAAGATAGGGAAATGAAATACGGAAATAAAATTCTAAGTTCTAAAGTAAAAACTAAAACAAAATTAAATGAATGTTCTAGGCTGGACTGAATTATAAATCATATAGGGTGAACAGAGCTACAATAAGCAGAAATAATTATCATGATGCATTGTGTTTGCATTGGATTTAAATTTCATAAGTATTTGCTTATAATATTTCAGTTGATTCTATAGCATTTCCTGAAGGTGGGTCAGCATAGAGAATATTACTTCCATTTCACAAAAGTATCTGAAATTCCAAAAAGTAGCCTGACCAAACTCTAATTAACATTTCTCTTTTGTTTCATTTTTTTAAAAATGTAACTGAGGAAATGTATTTTAACATAAGGAATAAGGGAGAGAGAAGGAAATTTTACCTAGAGAACCAAGAATTTAATATTAAAATATAAGATTGTAATCCAGAAGACCTGACATAAATAAACTTTTGATTTGGGGCAAGTCACTTTATTTATATGGATTTTTAAAATATGCTTTACTTTATTGGATATACATATAGCATTTAAAGATATCTTCCCCATGATTAGAGAAAATAAGAATTTAGTATCTGTAGTTTGAATATAATGTGCCAAATTTTTTTCTAAATATTTCCACAGAGTTGTACATATTCTTTTTGTTTGTTATTATAAGCAATTAGCTAAAATATATTATTTCTTTCTCTTTGAAAGAGGTACCTTTAAGATTCTTGAATTAGCTGCATCTACCTGGTTATGGTAAGTAACTTTAGGCTTATAATTTAAACAATAAATAGGATTTTTATGTGAAGGATGACTAACATTAAGTAATATACATACATGTTAAATTGCTTCAGTCATGTCTGACTCTGTGTGATCCTATCGACTATAGCCCACCAGGCTCCTCTATCCATGGTATTCTCCAGTCAAGAATACTAGAGTGGGTTGCCATGCCCTCTTCCAAGGGATCTTCCTGACCCAGGGATCGAGCCCATGTCTCTTACATCTCCTGCACAGGCAGGCCGGTTCTTATCACTAACGTCGCATGGGAAGTATATAGCTTCAACTTTAAGTCATACTTGGTTTATGAAATATTTAAAATTTTACTTATACTTCCTGGATTCACAAATGTAAGTGATCTGTATATTTGCATAAGTTTTATAAATATTTTGAAAATAAATTATACAGAAGGTTCTCTATAGCTGATGATAAATTCAGTCAGAAGCAAGAGCTCTGGGTGGAAATTGTCACAAGTATAATGGTCACAGGGATGTTAACCTGTCACCTTAGAGCTCAGACCCAGAATTTCAGTTTGGTGAAAGATACACAATATAGTTTTCTTACACAAGTTAGTTTAAAACAAGCATTATTTTCTCTGGAAAAAATCATTATCTTTTTAAACATATAAAACCTACTTCTAGGAGATGGTGATGGACAGGGAGGCCTGGTGTGCTGCGATTCATGGGGTCGCAAAGAGTCGGACACGACTGAGCGACTGAACTGAACTGAACTGAACTGAGTGATTCTCTTTGACATTTTAAACATTGCCTTAAAACCATGATAAACAGTCAAGGAAACAAGTATACATCAATGTTGCTTTTTTGTGTAGTCACTTCTTTGATATTGTCCTTGCAGTACATAAGTCATCTCCAATCTCAGCATTCTGTCTCACTCAAAATTTCTTGTTCTTTGTATGTGTCCTGCAATGGGACAAAGTAGGATTCAGAGAAACGAGTTGTAACAGTGGTAGTAATTTACTGAGGCCTTGCAATGCTTGTCACAATCCTAAGCCCTTTGCCTATATTAAATTTCATGTTCACAAAAACCTACATAGCCAATATTAGCCACGTGGAGTTAAGGAAACTGCTGCTGCTGCTCCTAAGTTGCTTCAGTCGTGTCCAACTCTGTGCAACCCCATAGACGGCAGCCCAACAGGCTCCCCCGTCCCTGGGATTCTCCAGGCAAGAACACTGGAGTGGGTTGCCATTTCCTTCTCCAATGCATGAAAGGAAAAGTGAAAGTGAAGTCGCTCAGTAGTGTCTGACTCTTCGCAACCCATGGACTGCAGCCTACCAGGCTCCTGCATCCATGGGATTTTCCAGGCCAGAGTACTGAAGTGGGGTGCCATTGCCTTCTCCTAAGGAAACTGAGCCCCATAGAAATTAAATAACTTGTTCATGATCACCGTGTAAAAGTGGAAAAGCCAAGAATCCAACACAGATTTCCAGTTCTAGGACTCAAACACTCCACTATTGATGCAAAGCTACAACCCAAATCCAGCTAGAAGAGTTTTTTAGAACACTTTTTTGGCTTTAGGTTATGTTGTCACAAACTTGATTTGCTTTGTCATATCATTTTTCCCTCCAAATTATGGAAAGGATCAGACTACTTTGCAAAATAATTTTCTGTGAAAAAAAAGAATAACTATTATGAATATTCAGTTGTGTTTAGTAAATAGCCTTATTCACTTTGCTATCATTATTTATATACTTATTCTACATTTAAAAAAAATGATCGTGTGTTCCATAATGTGAGAGACATGAAGGAGACAAAAATAAGGTACCAAACTTATCTTCATTAAGCTCTATTCTAGGCAAAGTCACAGAAATGCAATACAAGGTGCCAGATGCTAAGTTAGAGACATCAGAAATATGTAGTAGTACCAAAAGATCCAGTGATGCATCAGACTTAAGTCCTAAAGTAAGTCCTTTCGGATAATTAGAAATAGGCTAAGCAAAGCAATGACAAAGAAAAACAAAGGTATCAAACTGATAGAAAAATGACAGAACAAACAGAGAAACCAAAAATGCAAGTCAGTTTTAAGAATTTAATAATTTTAGCAATTTCTTAATGTATCAGCCCATTGTCATTTTGCATAATTATTTTGTTTTATTAAAATCTAGATTTCAATTAGATTAAAGAGTTTTAGGTGCAGGAAGCAATAACATTTTAGGTTTAATAAATTATTTAGAAAATAAGAATAATTAAGTGTTCCTTCAAAGTTGCTGAAGTGTAAATATTTACCACTTTATCAGTTCAGTCGCTCAGTCGTGTCCGACTCTTTGTGACCCCATGAATCGCAGCACGCCAGGCCTCCCCGTCCATCACCAACTCCCAGAGTTCACTCAGACTCACATCCATTGAGTCAGTGATGCCATCCAGCCATCTCATCCTCTGCTATCGCCTTCTCCTCCTGCCCCCAATCCCTCCCATCAGAGTCTTTTCCAATCAGTCAACTCTTCACATGAGGTGGCCAAAGTACTGGAGTTTCAGCTTTAGCATCATTCCTTCCAAAGAAATCCCAGGGCTGATCTCCTTCAGAATGGACTGGTTGAATCTCCTTGCAGTCCAAGGAACTCTCAAGAGTTTTCTCCAACACCACAGTTCAAAAGTATCAATTCTTTGGTGCTCAGTTTTCTTCAGAGTCCAACTCTCACATCCATACATGACCACTGGAAAAACCATAGCCTTGACTAGATGGACCTTTGTTGACAAAGTAATGTCTCTGCTTTTCAATAAGCTATCTAGGTTGGTCATAACTTTTCTTCCAAGGAGTAAGTGTCTTTTAATTTCATGGTACAGTCACCATCTGCAGTGATCCTATAAATAAATATAAATATTAATACTACTTTTATTTGTTGGATTAAAGAAAATGGCTGTCAGTTTTCACTCATACATTAAATTATTTCACAAATAGTTATTAAAATCCTACTATGTGCTATGTTATCATGTTGAACACTAGAAAATATTAACTAATAATAGTTACAAATAATAACATTTTGGATACATGTATATGTATGGCCGAATCCCTTTGATGTTCACTTGAAACTATCACAACATTGTTAATCAAATATACCCCAGTACAAAATAAATTTTAAAGTTTGAAAAAAATAATAACATTCTGCTAAACTAGTATGGATGAGTATGTGTGGGTTCTGTATACAGACATACATTATTTCTTGAATATAGATCAATAGGTAATGTAGTATTCTGTTTTCCTTTTCAGGTTGGACTGGAAAATCTATCTTCTACAGTTTCATATCTACCACTTTACTTCATACAACCAGCATGTTTGGAGTGGCACATCAATAAGACAAATCGCAGAGTATTTCCTGAATTATTTATACTCTCCCTGTTAGTTTATATTGAATATACCGGGTTTATATGGTGGTTTCATACAAACTTAGCTGATGATTATTTAAAATCCTTTCCCTACTCTTTCTGAGTTATAGAAATATTTTTCTTTCCCTCTAGAAATAAAATTTCAAGTGCATTCTTCGGTGTGTAATCATCATTTCCATCGTTCATACTGGCCCATGAGGCTCTGGATTATAATATTGTTTGTTGTTTAGTTGCTAAGTCATATCCAACTCTTTGAGACCCCATGACCCACCAGGCTCCCCTGTCCATAGGATTTCCCAGGCAAGAATACTGGAGTGGGTATCATTTCCTTCTCCAGGGGATCTTTCTGACCCAGGGATTAAACTCTGGCTTCCTGAATTGCAGGTAAATTCTTTTCTGCTGAGCCACCGGGGAAGGCTTCATGGATTATAACATAAAGAGTCTTATAATATAAAAGAGTCCTAACAGTAACTCTGAACCAGCTTGACTACCATATACTTTCTGAGTAACTCAATCTTACTTCTCATAAATATTACTTATTATATTCTCCAACCACAGCTAGGTTTACAGTATTATTCAATCATCTTTCTACCTTTTATTTTTACTTTGTGCCCATCATCTGCCACAGCATTAACCCCAAACCTTCACCAGAGGCTTCAGTTTTCCTGTCTCTGGTCCCCTTGCCACACTAAAGTAGGGAGTCAGGCACTGGGAACATAAACCTTCCAAAACCCCCTATTAATGGTATTAACAACTGGAGAAATAGCACAAACAAATGGCTTCATGCATGGAACATAAGAAAACTCTAGAAGGGTGACATATCCAAAGAAGACAGAGGACAGGGAACTTAAAGGAAAGTGAATTAAAGAGGAAAGAATAAAGATGAAACCTGTTTGAGCTTAGAAATTTCTGTGAAACATTTGCTTGTGATGGGAAGACAATGGAGTTTTCATAGGCAAGTGACATTATATGATATGTATCTTTGATGAAAAGATTTGAAAATTGGAGACTTTTTTTTTATTCAATAGACTACTCCAGTCCTTTAACCTTCTCATTGTACTCCATTCTAGCCAAGCCTTCTTAACCTCACTTTTTTCCTATTCAGGCTGAACACTGAAGGGTTTCTCAGAAGGGTACACACGTCATATATTTTGAAAGAGTGGAAGGGGTAAAAGCTAAGAGAATTTTACTTTGTCTTCATAGAACACTCTATCCCTTAACAGTCTGAATATATTCCATTCTATTTCTTATTCGCCTCACTTCCTTTCTTACACAGCCCAGACTTCACCCCTGATTTTTTTAAAGTATCATTTTGATAACTCTTGTAACTCTTCTGTCCCTCTGCACTTAGTGCTACTGGAAAGCATGCAACCATGAACTAAATTTCTACTGCTACTTCATGCAAAGCAGCTGAATACTAAAGTAAGTTTGTTTTATAAACATTTCTAAACATGTTAGTCATGAAACACTGAGTATCATTCTTTGTTATCTTGGCATTAGAGTTAGCTGCCTTCTTCAACTCTCTCTAAACTCCTAATTATCTTACTGAAAAAAAATTACCTTTCTACTTTATTGACAAATATTGAGTTTATCAATCCTAAACACTATCCACCTCGCTAGCATGACACTTCACTAACTTGATCTAAATCTGAACATAACTTTAACTGTCTTCTTCAAATCTCAAGGGCTGAGGTGATCTTTCTCTGGTTCAAAACTAATAGCTCCTCTGGTGCTTTTTAAAATTTCCTCTGTACTCTATCCTGTTCAGTGTTGTTCACTGGGCAAAGTAATAAAAATGATTATAACATCTGAAACTCATTGAACAACTATGTGCAGGGCAATTTATATATTTGTCTCAATTATCTTTATAACTATTAACAATACTCATTACTAATAACTCTTAATATTATACCTTATGGATGAGGAAATTTTAGCAATATATATATATATATATATATATATATATATATATATGTTGTCTTCAGGGGCAACATTCTACTTGGATCTTGATATTTATGTCCTGGTGATTCTTACAATTGTCTTTATTTAGCTATTGCTTACTGGAAATACTCCCATTTCTTTCTCTTACACAAATATCAATGCTCTCTAGGCCTCTGGCCACAGTCACTTTTTTCAATTTCAACATACTTTTTCCTAAATCATATTGTCCACTTCAAATATTTTAATTGCCACATACAATTGGCTGATTAAAACCAGCTCCTAATTATTTAGATAAATTCAGCTCTAAATTACTGTTCCCCAAGTTTAAACAGATATAACCAGTTGACTTCTGAAACCCTGTCTATATTTGTTGGGTTTCCAAATTAAAATGTAAGCAATGTCAGTGGCAATGTGTAAGCAGACATCAAGTCTTCAGTAATCAAAACATTATCTGACATTTGAATGAATTCCATATATTCCATATACTCCACACCTAATATTTTGTTTTGCTGTTTTAGTCGCTAAGTCGTTTCTGACTCTTTCTGACCACATGGACTTTAGCCTGTCAGATGTCTCTATTCATGGGATTTCCCAGGCAAGAATACTGGAAAGGGTTCCCATTTCCTTCTGCAGGGCATCTTCCTGGATCAGGAACCCAACCTGAGTCCCCTACATGGGCAGGTGGATTCTTTACCACTGAGTCATTAGGGAAGCCTGATGGTAATATTTTATTACCACAAAATAAACTGGAACACAGTATTTATCGTAGCTGCTTTTTGCAATCACCAAATAATCTTCAAACACTATCTAGATGCAAGTTTATATTATTGGTACTGATAGATACCTAAAGAATCACCTATAATTGAAAAAGACTTAAAACATATGAAAGCAGGAAAACACATTACAAAACATTGGAGATGGATTGCATTCTTATTGTAACAATAGTTAGTGGCATATCTTTGTTGAGTATTTCTCTTGTAAATTAAACATCTTGACATTTCCAAGAGCATAGCAGTCAATAACAAAGTATGCTGCTGCTGCTGCTGCTAAGTCGCTTCAGTCGTGTCCGACTCTGTGCGACCCCATGGATGGCAGTCCACCAGGCTCCCCCGTCCCTGGGATTCTCCAGGCAAGAACACTGGAGTGGGTTGCCATTTCTTTCTCCAGTGCATGAAAGTGAAAAGTGAAAGTGAAGTCGCTCAGTCGTGTCTGACTCTTAGCGACCTCATGGACTGGAGCCCACCAGGCTCCTCCATCCATGAGATTTTCCAGGCAAGAGTACTGGAGTGGGGTGCCATTGCCTTCTCCAATAACAAAGTATAAAGTATCCTATTTCCATTATTACAAAATAGCAAGATATGTTCTGCTCTATCTCTATTCTGAAGTCAGCTACTATTTTTAGGTTGTACATAACAGAAGAGTACTCTCATGTTTATTCATGTCTATTCGTTCCACCTGTCAAACATAATCTGCAGATTTCCTAACTTGTTGACTCACAAAGTAATGGACTTAATAATACTAATTTTCAGTGTAACAGTCAGAAATAGAGGGTCAATGAAGTTTACATTTGGGCTGCCCTGGTGGCTCAGATGGTAAAGAACCCACGTGCAATGTGGGAGACCCGGGTTTGATCCCTGGGTTGGGAAGATCCCCTGAAGGAGAATTCTAACATCTGTACTGATGGTACTGTACATCTGTACTGATGTACTCTGGTCTGATGGCTTCTTCAAGGCTCCTCCATCCATGAGATTTTCCAGGCAAGAGTACTGGAGTGGGGTGCCATTGCCTTCTCCAATAACAAAGTATAAAGTATCCTATTTCCATTATTACAAAATAGCAAGATATGTTCTGCTCTATCTCTATTCTGAAGTCAGCTACTATTTTTAGGTTGTACATAACAGAAGAGTACTCTCATGTTTATTCATGTCTATTCGTTCCACCTGTCAAACATAATCTGCAGATTTCCTAACTTGTTGACTCACAAAGTAATGGACTTAATAATACTAATTTTCAGTGTAACAGTCAGAAATAGAGGGTCAATGAAGTTTACATTTGGGCTGCCCTGGTGGCTCAGATGGTAAAGAACCCACGTGCAATGTGGGAGACCCGGGTTTGATCCCTGGGTTGGGAAGATCCCCTGAAGGAGAATTCTAACATCTGTACTGATGGTACTGTACATCTGTACTGATGTACTCTGGTCTGATGGCTTCTTCTTATCTTCATAATTTTTTCTTGACTTTCAGTGTATCTTGTAACTCTCTTTACTGAATGTCAGACATATGTTATAGTTCAGAATAAGATGAGGAAAATATTTTATGCTTGTACGTGAGTATATTTTTTTTCTTCTATGAGGCCTTTAGTAGTGGGATTTGTATTAATTGACTCCACAGAGAGAATATTATGCACTTGAAGAAAGGATTCTCTTACTCTGAATAAACACTGCAGCCACTATTATGATTCAAGAGTGTATCAAGCTAAATAACTTCATGTTGCTCCAATATTGACTTGAGCACTGCCAAACAGTATGATATCATACTGTCATTTCTTATTCAGTACTACGTATAACTGGAGATACAGTGGTCAATAATAAATTCACAGGATGGAGGAGCTCTTCTAAGTTTTAATGATTATAATTATTTTGGTAGGTAATTTATATTTGTAACACTCACAATAAATTGTGGAAAATTCTGAAAGGGATGGGAATATCAGACCACCTGATCTGCCTCTTGAGAAACTTGTATGCAGATCAGGAAGCAACAGTTAGAACTGGACATGGAACAACAGACTGGTTCCAAATTGAGAAAGGAGTACGTCAAGGCTGTATACTGTCACCCTGCTTATTTAACTTATATGCAAAGTACATCATGAGAAATGCTGGGCTGGAGGAAGCACAAGCTGGAATCAAGATTGCAGGGAGAAATATCAATAACCTCAGATATGCAGATGACATCACCCTCTGGCAGAAAGTGAAGAAGAACTAAGGAGCCTCTTGATGACAGTTAAAGAGGAGAATGAAGAAGTTGGCTTAAAGCTCAACCTTCTCAAAACTAAGATCATGGCATCGAGTCCCATCATTTCATGGCAAATATATGGGGAAACAGTGGAAACAGTGGCTGACTTTACTTTTCGGGGCTACAAAATCACAGCAGATGGTGATTGCAGTCATGAGATTAAAAGACACTTACTCCTTCAAAGGAAAGTTATGACCAACCTAGACAGCATATTAAAAGGCAGAGACATTACTTTGCCAAAAAAAGTACATCTAGTCAAGACTATGGTTTTTCCAGTAGTCATGTATGAATGTGAGTGTTGGACTATGAAGAAAGCTGAGCATCAAAGAATTGATGCTTTTGAACTGTGGTGTTGGAGAAGACTCTTGAGAGTCCCTTGGACTGCAAGGAGATCCAACCAGTCCATCCAAAAGAAGATCAGTCCTGGCTTTTCATTGGAAGGACTGATGCTGAAGCTGAAACTCCAATACTTTGGCTGCCTGATTCATTTGAAAAGAGCTGATTCATTTGAAAAGACCCTGATGCTGGGAAAGATTGAGGGCAGGAAGAGAAGGGGATGACAGAGGATGAGATGATTGGATGGCATCACTGATTCGATGGACATGGGTTTGGGTGGACTCCAGGAGTTGGTGATGCACAGGGAGGCCAGGCTTGCAGAGGTTCATGGGGTCGCAAAGAGTCAGACACAACTGAGAGACTGAACTGAGCATAAGAAGAGAAACTATACTGTTAATTTTTAAACTATTTGTTTTTCAATTGTATTCCATACTTAAAATGAAATAAAGCATAGGATTCTTTGACTGCAATTACCAATTGATGCAAAAAAAAAAAAAAAATCAGACAAGTAGGGCATATTTGGACTTCCCAGGTGGCTCCACTGGTAAAAAAAAAACCCACCTGGCAATGCAGATTCGATCCCTGGGTCCTGGGTTGGGAAGATTCCCTGGAGGAGGGCATGACAACCCACTCCAGTACTCTTGCCTAGAGAATCCCATGGACAGAGGATCCTTCTGGCTAAGGTCTAAAGAGTTACACAGAGTCACACGTGACTGCTGTGATTTAGTAGCACACACCTAATACATATTTGCAAAGTGCGTTTGGAATTACATTTAAACTTCACTATTTTTATGGTTCTGAAATAAGCAAGTAATTTACAATCAAATCAGAAAATTGATAGGTTTTTATTTTTTTAGTTTTCAGTTCAGTAGAGTCGCTCAGTCGTGTCCAACTCTTTGCAACCCCGTGAATCGCAGCACGCCAGGCCTCCCTGTGCATCACCAACTCCCAGATTTTACCCAGACTCATGTGCATTGAGTCGGTGATGTCATCCAGCCATCTCATCCATTGTCATCCCCTTCTCCTCCTGCCTCCAGTCCTTCCCAGCATCAAGGTATTTTCCAATGAGTCAACCCTTCACATGAGGCGGCCAAAGTATTGGAGTTTCAGCCTCAGCATCAGTCCTTCCAATGATCACCCAGGACGGATCACCTTTAGAATGGACTGGTTGGATCTCCCCACAGTCCAAGAGACTCTCAAGAGTCTTCTCCAACACCACAGTTCAAAAGCATCAATTCTTCGGCACTCAGCTTTCTTCACAGTCCAACTTTCACATCCATACATGACTACTGGAAAAAACATAGCCTTGACTAGATGGACCTTTGTTGGCAAAGTAATGTCTCTGCTTTTTAATATGCTATCTAGGTTGGTCATTGGAGAAGGCAATGGCACACCATTCCAGTACTACCGCATGGAAAATCCCAGGGATGCAGAAGTCTGGTAGGCTGCAGTCAATGGGGTCGCAAAGAGTCAGACACGACTGAGCGACTTCACTTTCACTTTTCACTTTCATTCATTGGAGAAGGAAATGGCAACCCACTCCAGTGTTCTTGCCTGGAGAGTCCCAAGGACATGGGAGCCTGGTGGGCTGCCCTCTAAGGGGTCGCACAGAGTCGGACATGACTGAAGCGACTTAGCAGCAGCAGCAAGTTGGTCATAACTTCCTGCCAAGCAGTAAGCGTCTTTTAATTTCATGGCTGCTATCACCATCTGCAGTGATTTTGGAGCCCAAGAAAATAAAGTTTGACACTGTTTCCACTGTGTGCCCATCCATTTGCCATGAAATGATGGTACCAGATGCCATGATCTTAGTTTTCTGAATGTTGAGCTTTAAGCCAACTTTTTCACTCTCCTCTTTCACTTTCATCAAGAGGCTTTTTAGTTCCGCTTCACTTTCTGCCATAAGGGTGATGTCATCTGCGTATCTGAAGTTATTGATATTTCTCCCGGCAATCTTGATTCGAGCTTGTGCTTCTTCCAGCCCAGCGTTTCTCATGATGTACTCTGCATAGAAGTTAAATAAGCAGGATGACAATATATAGCCTTGATGTACTCCTTTGTCACTTTGGAACCAGTCTGTTGTTCCATGTCCAGTTCTAACTGTTGCTTCCTGATCTGCATATAGGTTTCTCAAGAGGCAGGTTAGGTGGTCTGGTATTCCCATCTCTTGAAGAATTTCCCACAGTTTATTGTGATCCACACAGTCAAAGGCATTGGCATAGTCAATAAAGCAGAGATAGAAGTTTTTCTGGAACTCTCTTGCTTTTTCCATGGTCCAGCAGATGTTGGCAATTTGATCTCTGGTTCCTCTGCCTTTTCTAAAACTAGCTTGAACATCTGGAAGTTCACAGTTCACATATTGCTGAAGCCTCACTTGGAGAATTTTGAGCATTACTTTACTAGCATGTGAGATGAGTGCAATTGTGCGGTAGTTTGAGCATTCTTTGGCATTGCCTTTCTTTGGAATTGGAATGAAAACTGACCTTTTCCAGTCCTGTGGCCACTGCTGAGTTTTCCAAATTTGCTGGCATATTGAGGGCAGCATTTTCACAGCATCATCTTTCAGGATTTGAAATAGCTTAACTGGAATTCCATCACCTCCACTAGCTTTGTTCATAGTGATGTTTTCTAAGGCTCACTTGACTTCACATTCCAGGATGTCTGGCTCTAGATGAGTGATCACACCATCGTGATTATATGGGTCATGAAGATCTTCTTTGTACAGTTCTTCTGTGTATTCTTGCCACCTCTTCTTAATATCTTCTGCTTCTGTTAGGTCCATACCATTTCTGTCCTTTATCGAGACAATCTTTGCATGAAATGTTCCCTTGGTATCTCTAATTTTCTTGAAGAGATCTCTAGTCTTTCCCATTCTGTCAGACTAATAAAGCCATAGATACTCTTGTTATTCTATAGAAGAAAAAATGAAATATACCATATGTTTTCTGAAACAATCAATTTATAACATTAATGTTCATAGGTTCAACCAACATGAAGTTTCTCCTTTGCGCCTGCCTCATGTATGTTTCTTTTGCAAGGGTAAGTAAATGGACTTTTAAAATTGCAGTAATAGTATAATCATCAAATAGTTGTAGATAGCAATTCTACAATTGTATTTGTAGTTATAGTGTTGATAATGATGCAGAGACATATTGATGAGTATGCAGTTTACTGTGCCAAACTTTTCAAAAGAAATTTTCAGATAACAAAATAATAAAAGTTGTGTAATCTGAAAATGAATAAGCAGCAAGGAAAAGAAGTGAATTCAGAAAAGCAGTGGGTTGGAGGAGAATAAAATTATAGGGAACCAGAATTCCAGGCAGATGACCTTAATAGTTTACATTTTCAAATTATACAAAAATGGGTTAGGCTTCCTCTGGAAGTGAAGTTCCATTGCTGAAGGTCTGATGTAGTTGTTTTTTAGTCACTATGTCTGACTCTTTATGATCCCATGGACTGCAGCACTCCAGAATTCTCTTTCACTATCTCCCAGAGTTTGCACAAACTCATGTCCATTGAGTTGGTGATGGCATCCAACCATCTCATCTTATGTTACCCCCTTCTCCTCTTGTCTTCAATATTTTCCAGCACCAGGGTCTTTTTCAATGAGTTGGTTCTTTGCATTAGATGGCCAAAGTGTTGGAGCTTCAGTTTTAGCATCAGTTCTTCCAGTAAATATTCAGGGTTAATTTCTTTTGGATTAACTGATTAGATTGACTTGCAGTCCAAGAGACTCTCAAGAGTCTTCTCCAACACTACAATTCAAAATTATCAATTCTTCAACTCTCACCCTTCTTTATGGTCCAACTCTCCCATCCATACATGAATACTGGAAAAACCGTAGTTTTTACTACATGGACCTTTGTCGGCAAAGTGATGTCTCTGCTTTCTAATATGCTATCTAGGTTGGTCATAGCTTTTCTTCCAAGAAGCAAGCATCTATTAATTTTGTGACTACAGTCACCGTCCAGTGATTTTGTAGCCCAAGAAAATAAAGTCTCTGTCACAGTTTCTATTGTTTCCCCACCTATCTGCCATGAACAGATGGGACCAGATGCCATGATCTTAGTTTTTTCAATGTTGAGCTTTAAGCCAACTTTTTCTCTTTCCTCTTTTATATTAATCAAGAGGCTCTTTAGTTTCTCTTTGCTTTCTGCTGTCACAGTGACATCATCTGCACATCTGAAGTTGTTGCTATTTCTCCCAACAATCTTGATTCCAGCTTGTGCTTCATCCATACTGGAATTTCATATGAGGTCTTCCCTGGTGGCTCAGACAGTAAAGCATCTGTCTACAATTCAGGAGACCCGGATTCAATCCCTGGGTCCGGAAGGTCCCCTGGAGAAGGAAACCCACTCCAGTACTATTGCCTGGAAAATCCCATGGACAGAGGAGTCTGGTAGGCTACAGTTCACGGGGTCACAAAGAGTCGGACACGGCTGAGCGACTGCACTCTGCATAAAGGTAAATAAGCGGAGTAACAATATACAGCCTTGATATGCTCCTTTTCCAGTTTTGAATCAGTCCACTGTGCCATGCCCAGTTCTAATGGTTGCTTCTTGATCTGCATAAAAGTTTCTCAGGAGACAGGCAAGGTAGTCTGGTATTGCCCTCTCTTTAGGAATTTTCCAGTTTGCTCTGCTCCACACAGTCAAAAGCTTTAGCATAGTCAAAGAAGCAAAAGCAGATTTTTTCTTTTTTTTTGGAATTGCCTTGCTTTTTCTATGATCCAGAAGAGGTTGGCAATTTGATCTCCGATTCCTGTGCTTTTTCTAAATCCAGCTTGTACATCTAAAAGTTCTTAGTTCACATACTGTTGAAGCTTAGTTTGAAGGATTTTGAGCTTTATCTTGCTAGCATGTGAAATAAGCTCAATTGTATATTATTTTGAACATTTTTTAGCATTGCCTTTCTTTGATATTGGAATGAAGACACCTTTTCCAATCCTGTGGCCACTGCTGAGCCTTTCAAATTTACTGGCATATTGAGTGCAGCATTTTTACAGCATCATCTTTTAGGACTTGAAATAGCTCAGCTGGAATTCCATCACCTCCTCTACTTTTGTTCTTACTAATTCTTCCTAAGGCCCCCTTAACTTCACACTTTGGCGTGTCTGGCTTTAGGTAAGTAATCACACCATCATGGTTATCAGGGTTATGAAGATCTTTTTTGTATAGTTTTCTGTGTATTCTTGCCACCTCTTCTTAATCTCCTCAGCTTCTCTTAGGTCCTTGCTGCTTCTGTCCTTTATTGTGCCCATATTTGCATGAAATGTTCCCTTGATATCTCCACTTGTCTTGAAGAGATCTCTAGTCTTTCCCTGTTTTCCTGTATTTATTTGAATTTTTCACTTTAGAAGTCTTTTTCATCTCTCCTTTCTTATCTCTCTGGAACTCCATAATGAATATCCATAGTGAATTAACTTTTTCCTTTGTTTTAGAAATGCTTCCTCTTTATTGATGTGGTAAAAAAAAATTTTTTTCATCTATGTATAAATGTATTTTGGAGGAAATGGAAACCTGCTCCAGTATAAATCCATGGAGAGAGGAGCCTGGCAGGCTACAGTCCATGGATTTGCAAAGAGTTGTACATGACTGAGTGATGAACACACACAGAAATGTATTTGTTTCTACATTGAAGTATATTTTACATTTTTAAACTCTCTGATTTTTAGAATGCAATTTTGTGACTATTATTGCTGTTAAAATATTAATCCTATTAAACTTATATTTGATAGAAACATGTTTATGAAGTATAAATATATATTTATATGTATTTACTGTAAGAATTTTATTTCTTTTCAATGAACAGAAGCATTAAGCAAGTATACGCCCTTTATAGTGGATATAAGTTTTGCTATGCCCAGGTTTCCTCCTCATGCTTTGACAAGATTTTATAATAATATTGCACTGAGTTTACTTAGACAAAATAAGTGATGAATCTGAGAAGATTTTGCCTATATGAAAGCACAGCTGTAGAAAGCATGATCTAGGAATTACTAGAAGGAGGAGTATGTCCCAAATTGTTAGGTGACTTCTGTGCAGCAAATACTCAAAGTATCCCTATGTAGCACACCAAGACATTCATCCGTTTACTGCCATTAGAATTTTTGTTTAGTTCTTTGTCATTTTTGCCTCAATTCTGGTGACAGGAGAGTGTTAATAAAATAACAATAATATCTACCCACAAGTATGCAGTAGATCAACACAACAATCTATCAAGGAAAAGCCAAGACATATGATCCAGATTTGTATAGTTTTAACCAAATACCATTAGACGTATGGCAAAGGAATAGAAAATAATTTTTTAAATGAAAACAATGAGATACTACTTTTAATTTCTTACAAGAGTTAAGATTTTAATCATAAGAATTAGAACTCCCTGATCACAATATGAATCACTGTTATGTGTCTGCATCTGTGAACACTTTGGAATGTCTATTGCTTGTGTATCATGCATCTTGCCTTCATGATCCAGGAGCAAGTATTTTAACTCAGTAATTCAGGAAACGATCCTAAAATTGGAAAGAATACTATACACAATATTAAATTTCAATGAAGAAGCTTCCTACCTGAGAGACAACAACCCTGGCACAGGCAAAGAAACCTCGTCTGTTCTATCCATATGGACACGTGGCACATGGACAGCACAGAGTAGGCACTCATTTGATACTTTAAAAAAGTTTTTGAAAATTTATCAAGAAAGATAAGGTGTCCCCAAACCATTGAGGAACAATCTACATTCATTGAGAAATTATATTGCAAAGTCTTTAGTCCCTGGGGATTTTGTGATAAGCCCAAGTTCAGTTCAGTCGCTCAGTCGTGTCCGACTCTTTGCAACCCCATGAATCACAGCACGCCAGGCCTCCCTGTCCATCACCATCTCCCGGAGTTCACTCAGACTCACGTCCATCGAGTCCATGATGCCATCCAGCCATGTCATCCTCGGTCGTCCCCTTCTCCTCCTGCCCCCAATCCCTCCCAGCATCAGAATCTTTTCCAATGAGTCAACTCTTCACATGAGGTGGCCAAAATACTGGAGTTTCAGCTTTAGCATCATTCCTTCCATAGAAATCCCAGGGTTGATCTCCTTCAGAATGGGCTGGTTGGATCTCCTTGCAGTCCAAGGGACTCTCAAGAGTCTTCTCCAACACCACAGTTCAAAAGCATCGATTCTTCAGCGCTCAGCTTTCTTCACAGTCCAACTTTCACATCCATACATGACCACAGGAAAAACCATAGCCTTGACTAGGCGGACCTTAGTCGGCAAAGTAATGTCTCTGCTTTTGAATATACTATCCAGGTTGGTCATAACTTTTCTTCCAAGGAGTAAGCGATATAATATAATCTTTACTTATTAAATGTCATCGTGGTCATAAGTAATATAGAGATAGGGTGGAGGTAATCATCTTTAACTGACTACTTTGCTCTCCTCTAGGATTACAGTGACAACATAGGCAATCTTTACCCAGTTAACCCATCTACAAGTATTCCTTACCCAGTTAACCCATCTGCAAGTATTCCTTACCCAGTTAACCCATCTGCAAGTATTCCTTACCCAGTTAACCCATCTGATAAGGGTATTCCTTATCCCATGCCAGACAGTGATTTCACTCCTCCTGTCTATCTTACAAAGACTAACTTCCCCAGTTACCCTGGGAATCTTGATCCTGATACAGCAGTACCCTCAAATCCCCTGGTTTTCACTGTTCTTGGAGCTCCCCTCTACAGTATTTCTAGTCTTCCCATATCTCCTTTTTCCGGTCAACCTCCTCCTACTGGGGTTTTCCGCCTTGTTCCTGTCTCACGTAGACCTGCAGGACCTTTTTACTCACCTAATGAAGGTGCACCTTCTGCAGACAATACATATATGGTTGAGATTCTTGTCCCACCTACTACACCCCCACCTACTCTCCCAGATGTCCAACCACTTACTGTCACAGAGCCTGACGAAGCCGAGCCTGCAGCAGCTGCCCACGCTGCCCTAGAACCTCAGTCCTCTATTTCTTTTGACCAGGTAAGTGGCCTCAGTCTTAGTCCTGTGATGCATGAGATTTATAGTAGCAGGAAAGAAAGTCTCTCCATAAACAAACATATATCCACTGAGATATTTTGAACAGCTTTGTTGAGATAGGATATAAAACAAACTACCAATACTAAAAATGTATACTTTGATTAGTTTGGGCATGTATATACACACCCATGGTTTGTTGGCATTACTGACTCAATGGACATGACCTTGAACAAACTCAGAGAGATAGTAAAGGACAGGGAAGGACTAGCTTGCTGCAGTTCACGCGGTTGCAGAGTCCAATACGACTTAGTGATTGAAGAACAGCAATGAAAAAAGCACCAAGATAAGACTATATTCGTAATAGCCAGAAATATCCTACTTTTTTTTGTTGTTATTGTTTGTTTGTTTTAAATATTCCCACACTCCCCTTTTTCCTGTTCTTGATGTGTTTTCTGTTGGTACAGATTAGTTTGCAATTTCCAGGATGCTATATAAGCAGAATCATACTGTATATACTCTTTTGTACCTGGTTTCTTTCACTCAGCATAACTATTCTGAGATTTATCCATATAGTTATGCATATCAATAGTTGTCTCTTTTTTCGCAAAGTTGTATTAGATTATATGGATATATCATAATTTTTACCCATTCATTTACTGATGAACATTTTAACTTCCAAGCTGAATACCATTTATACCATTTATTTATATCCAGTTACATATTGCATATAGTACTGGCTTAAATTGCTTAGTTCAGTATTCAATAAAACTGATTCGATGGACAGCCTTGCCTTGCTTCTGATAATGAGGGAAAGAATTTATTATAGGATATCGTTAGGTTGCTGTGATTTTCACCTTTAGTAAACAGAAATGGAGAAACATTTTGATCTAAGGATAATTTTTCCCATTGCAGAGATCAAATCGTTCTGAGCTGTGAAAACTAAGCTTTTTTACTCTGGCTGTGTGATCAAGGGCTTCCCAGGTGGTTCCAGTGGTAAAGAACATGGCTGCCAATGCAGGAGACACAAGAGATGCAGGTTCAATCCCTGGATCAGAAAGATCCCCTGGAGGAGGACATGGCAACCCACTCCAGTATTCTTGCCTGGAGAATCTCATGGATAGGGAGCCTGACAGGCTAGTCCATAGGGTTGCAAAGAGTGATACAACTGAAGTGACTTAGCACCCATGTGTGATAAAAACGTTTTTTCCTGCCAGATATTATGCTATTTTGAGCACTAGATATTTTTTCATTTCATCTTTTCAGATGGCTCTTGACCTGACCTGTGGTAGTATCATCATATCTTAGGATAACCTATTTATTTATTTATATTGATTTATAGTTGATTTACAATATTGTATTAGTTTTAGGTATACATCTGTTATTTGATATTTTTAAAGATTGTATTCCATGTAAAGTTATTACAAAACNTTTTCAGATGGCTCTTGACCTGACCTGTGGTAGTATCATCATATCTTAGGATAACCTATTTATTTATTTATATTGATTTATAGTTGATTTACAATATTGTATTAGTTTTAGGTATACATCTGTTATTTGATATTTTTAAAGATTGTATTCCATGTAAAGTTATTACAAAACATTGACTATATTGCCCTGTGCAGTACAATATATTCTTGTTGCTCATCTATTTTATACATAGTAATTTGTATCTCTTAATCCCATACCCTTATCTTCTCCCTCCCACCTTCCTTCTCCCACTAGTTTGTCCTCCATAATTGTCTTTTTTTGTTTTGTTATATACAGTATTTTGTTTTAATTTTTAGATTCCACATATAAGTTGATAACACAGAGGCTTTGTCTTTCTCTGTCTGACTTATTTCACTAAGCATGATACTCCTAGGTCCATTCAGGTTGTTGCAAATGGCAAAAGTTTATTCTTTGTTATAGCTGATAATATTTGTATATGTTGGTATATATATGGAGGGAATGGCAATCCACTCCAGTATTCTTGCCTTTAGAATCCCATGGACAGAAAAGTCAACAGGCTACAGTCTGTGGGGTCACAAAGAGTCGGATATGACCGAGCTACTAATATATATGGGGTTTCTTTGGTGGCTCAGATGGTAAAGAATCTGCCTGCAATGTAGGAGATGGATGCTCACTCCCGGGAATGGGAGGATCCCCTAGAGAAGGGAATGGTTATCCACTCCAGTATTCTTACCTGAGAATTCCATGGACAGAGGAGCCTGATGGGCTACAGTCCATGGCTGACTAATATTCCATTGTCACCTTCCTTATTTATTCATCCGTTGATGGACATGTACCTTGCTTCCATATCTTGGCTATTGTAAATAACGCTGCTATAAGCATAGAATAACCCTTTTAGATCTTTGTATCTATGTCTTGGTCCTCCTCTTTCCTTCCGATTCTCTACCCTGTGAATTTTATCTATCTTGGTCTTCCTAGACTCCCAGCTCCAGCTCCCTTCACTAAGGCCTTGAAACAATGCAAGCAGTAAGCTAAGACAATCATAGGGTTCATTTCCTCTGCTTCTTGTCTCTTAGGGATTGCTGTTCTTCATAACTTGATATTCAGATCTTGAGAAATAGTTGCTTCTCATATTTTGGTATTTTTTAAGTTCATTTCAGACAAGATGATATATTCAGTTTCTGTTACTTATTTTGACCAAAACTATAGTCTTCTAAATTTTCTTAAAAACAATGATTAAAAAAAATAGAAGCCCTTTGTCCCTAAGTTTTAGAGCTGTGGCTATTTTAAAAAAGGAAAAGGAGGATTCCAAAGTACATGGAAGATACTCTGAAACCTGGGCACAGGCTAAAGACAAATGAGAGCTTAAATTCAACAGTGAATAATTTCTAAAATGTATTGCCACTAATTGAGTACTCCTATTAGTTGTTTCAGAGAAGGCAATGGCACCCCACTCCAGTACTCTTGCCTGGAAAATCACATGGACAGAGGAGCCTGGAAGGCTGCAGTCCATGGGGTCGCTGAGGGTCGGACAGGACTGAGCGACTTCACTTTCACTTTTCACTTTCATGCATTGGTGAAGGAAATGACAACCCACTCCAGTGTTCTTGCCTAGAGAATCCCAGGGATGGGGGAGCCTGGTGGGCTGCCATTTATGGGGTCTCACAGAGTCGGACACGACTGAAGCGACTTAGCAACAGCAGCAGTTGTTTCCTAGAAGGAGGAAAAACTTTGCTTCTTGTACCCTTATTCCTGATAGAGATCAGGATCAAGTTAAATGCTTGCATGGAACTGCTCCCCAGAAGTTTGAAGAGCCATCCTTATGCTCCAATGCTCTACATATTAACATGTTCCTTTAGTATGTTTCTTTGACACAAAGCACACTCCAATGGCAACCCACTCCAGTACTCTTGCCTGGAAAATCCCTTGGATGGGGGAGCCTGGCAGGCTGCAGTCCACGGGGTCACTAAGAGTCAGACATGACTAAGTGACGTCACTTTCATTTCGCACTTTTCACTTTCATGAATTGGAGAAGGAAATGGCAACCAACTCCAGTATTCTTGCCTGGAGAATCCCAGGGACAGAGGAGACTGGTGAGCTGTCATCTATAGGGTCTCACAGAGTTGGACACGACTGAAGTGACTTAGCAGCAGCAGCAGCAACTCTCCTTCCATCAGTCTATATACATACTTATAGTTCATGACTCACATGGAGATAAAGAGATATTTTAGAAAGTATGGGTAAAAAGAAATAAAACTTCAGAAAAGTAGGCCTTAAAAACACTGCTAACTGTCTTAGACTGTTTCTTATATCCAAAGGAATTTATTGACCTTTATTACATAATTTGACCAGCTCTTTGTTTCCAAAAGCTAAGTCTGATAGCAGTATCAGTTCAGTTCAGTTCAGTTCAATTGTTCAGTCATGTCCGACTCTTTGCGACACCATGAACCACAGCACGCCAGGCCTCCCTGTCCATCACCAACTCTCGGAGTTTACTCATGAGTTTACTCATATCCATTGAGTTGGTGATGCCATCCAACCATCTTATCCTCTGTCATCCTCTTTCCCCTCCCGCCTTCAGTCTTTCCCAGCATTAGGGTCTTTTCAAATGAGTCAGCTCTTTACATCAGGAGGCCAAAGTATTGGAGTTTCAGCTTCAACATTAGTCCTTCCAATGAACACTCAGGACTGATATTCTTTAGGGTGGACTGGTTGGATCTCCTTGCAGTCCAAAGGACTCTCAGTGTCTACTTCAACACCACAGTTTAAAAACATCAATTCTTCAGCAACTCAGCTTTCTTTATGGTCTTACTCTCACATCCATACATGACTATTGGAAAAATCATAACTTTGACTAGGTAGACCTTTGTCAGCAAAGTAATGTCTCTGCCTTTTAATATGCTGTCTAGGTCTGTCATAAATTTTCTTCCAAAGAGCAAGCATCTTTTAACTTCATGGCTGAAATCAACATCTGCAGTGATTTTGGAGCCCAAGAAAATAAAATCTTTCATTGTGTCCATTCTTTCCCCATCTATTTGCCATCACGTGATGGGACTGGATGTCATGATCTTAGTTTTTTGAATTTTGAGTTTTAAGCCAGCTTTTTCACTCTCCTTTTTCACTTTCATCAAGAGGCTCCTTAGTTCTCCTTCACTTTCTGCCATAAGGGTGGTGTCATCTGCATATCTGAGGTTATTGATATTTCTCCTGGAAATCTTGATTCCAGCTTGTGCTTCATCCAGCCCAGCATTTTGCATGATGTACTCTGCATAGAAGTTAAATAAGCAGAGTGACGATATACAGCCTTGTCATGCTCCTTTCCCAATTTAGAACCAGTCTGCTGTTCTATGTCCAGTTCTAACTGTTGCTTCTTGACTTGCAAACAGACTTCTTAGGAGGCAGGTAAGGTGGTCTGGTATTCCCACCTCTTTCAGAATTTCCACAGTTTGTGGTGATCCACACAGTCAAAGGCTTTGGCATAGTCAATAAAGCAGAAATAGATGTTTTTCTGGAACTCTCTTGCTTTTTCGATGATGCAGCATATGTTTTCAATTTGACCTCTGATTCCTCTGCCTTTTCTAAATCCAGCTTGTACATTTGAAACCTCTGGTTCATGTACTGTTGAAGCCTAACTTGGAGAAGTTTCAGTATTACTTTGCTAGAGTATCAGATGAGTGCAATTACATGGTAATTTGAACATTCTTTGGCATTGCCTTTCTTTAGAATGGAATGAAAACAGACCTTTTCCAGTCCTGTGGCCACTGCTGACTTTTCCAAATTTGCTGGCATCTTGAGTGCAGCACTTTCACAGCATCATCTTTCAGGATTTGAAATAGCTCAGCTGGAATTCTATCACCTCCACTAGCTTTGTTTGTAGTGATGCTTCCTAAGGGCCACTTGACTTCACACTCCACGATGTCTGGCTCTTGGTGAGTGATCACACCATCATGGTTATCTGGGTCATTATGATCTTTTTTGTATAGTTCTTCTAAGTATTCTTGCAACTGCTTCTTAATATCTGCTCCTGTTGTGTCCATACCATTTCTATCCTTTATTGTGACCTCATTCCTTTATCCTTTCATAAATCTTTTCCAATTTGACTGTTATACATATTTGCTAGACAGGAAATTGGCAAGGCTTCATTTGACTGTTAGCCACATCAGGATTTCTGCTAAGATGACATCAGTGCTTACAGTAGAACTGAAGACCTAATTTGATAGCTTTTACTATTGTTAGTGATGCCTCTTAAGTAAGTAAGTAAGTAAAGTCACTCAGTCGTGTCCGACTCTTTGTGACCCCGTGGACTGCAGCCCACCAGGCTCCTCAGTCCATGGGATTCTCCAAGCAAGAATACTGGAGTGGGTTGCCATTTCCTTCTCCAGGGGANATTGATATTTCTCCTGGAAATCTTGATTCCAGCTTGTGCTTCATCCAGCCCAGCATTTTGCATGATGTACCCTGCATAGAAGTTAAATAAGCAGAGTGACGATATACAGCCTTGTCATGCTCCTTTCCCAATTTAGAACCAGTCTGCTGTTCTATGTCCAGTTCTAACTGTTGCTTCTTGACTTGCAAACAGACTTCTTAGGAGGCAGGTAAGGTGGTCTGGTATTCCCACCTCTTTCAGAATTTCCACAGTTTGTGGTGATCCACACAGTCAAAGGCTTTGGCATAGTCAATAAAGCAGAAATAGATGTTTTTCTGGAACTCTCTTGCTTTTTCGATGATGCAGCATATGTTTTCAATTTGACCTCTGATTCCTCTGCCTTTTCTAAATCCACCTTGTACATTTGAAACTTCCTGGTTCATGTACTGTTGAAGCCTAACTTGGAGAAGTTTCAGTATTACTTTGCTGGAGTATCAGATGAGTGCAATTACATGGTAATTTGAACATTCTTTGGCATTGCCTTTCTTTAGAATGGAATGAAAACAGACCTTTTCCAGTCCTGTGGCCACTGCTGACTTTTCCAAATTTGCTGGCATCTTGAGTGCAGCACTTTCACAGCATCATCTTTCAGGATTTGAAATAGCTCAGCTGGAATTCTATCACCTCCACTAGCTTTGTTTGTAGTGATGCTTCCTAAGGGCCACTTGACTTCACACTCCACGATGTCTGGCTCTTGGTGAGTGATCACACCATCATGGTTATCTGGGTCATTATGATCTTTTTTGTATAGTTCTTCTAAGTATTCTTGCAACTGCTTCTTAATATCTGCTCCTGTTGTGTCCATACCATTTCTATCCTTTATTGTGACCTCATTCCTTTATCCTTTCATAAATCTTTTCCAATTTGACTGTTATACATATTTGCTAGACAGGAAATTGGCAAGGCTTCATTTGACTGTTAGCCACATCAGGATTTCTGCTAAGATGACATCAGTGCTTACAGTAGAACTGAAGACCTAATTTGATAGCTTTTACTATTGTTAGTGATGCCTCTTAAGTAAGTAAGTAAGTAAAGTCACTCAGTCGTGTCCGACTCTTTGTGACCCCGTGGACTGCAGCCCACCAGGCTCCTCAGTCCATGGGATTCTCCAAGCAAGAATACTGGAGTGGGTTGCCATTTCCTTCTCCAGGGGATCTTCCCGATCCAGGGATCGAACCCAGGTATCCCACATTGGAGGCAGACGCTTTAACCTCTGAGCCACCAGGGAAGTGATGCCTCTTAAAAGCAGCTATTACAAAACAAATTAAAAGGCTTATATATTGAGTTGTTAAATCTTTTCTACTGTCATGTTCTTTGAGGTTTTTATTTTACTATTATATAAAATAAAAGGGTATTTATTAGTGAATTAGTTCAAGATATTCCAAATTTTAATACTTTCATATTTTCAATAAACATTTATATTTCTTTCCTTACTATATTAATGACAATTCATAACAGGTAAAAGATAGAGTACTACTTTTCTACAAAAGTTTTTAAGACAGAGAAGGAATTCTGTTTCAAGTCATTTAGTATTAGGAGATTGGTAATCTGATCCAAACACTCCCACACAAAACATTCTATATAATATATGCATGTATGCAAATAAATCATAACATTGAATTAACATTGCATTTTTAAATTGTTACGAGAATGCGTGATAGCTATAAGAAGATAGAGGAAAACAAACTTGATTCTCTTAAATGTGACTTCTAATAGTTCAGTTCAGTCACTCAGTCGTGTCCGACTCTTTGCGACCCCATGAATCGCAGCACGCCAGGCCTCCCTGTCCATCACCAACTCCTGAAGTTCACTCAGACTCACGTCCATTGCGTCAGTGATGCCATCCAGCCATCTCATCCTTTGCTGTCCCCTTCTCCTCCTGCCCCCAATCCCTCACAGCATCAAGGTCTTTTCCAATGAGGCCACTCTTCACTTGAGATGGCCAAAGTACTGAAGCTTCAGCTTTAGCATCATTCCTTCCAAAGAAATCCCAGGGCTGATCTCCTTCAGAATGGACTGGCTGGATCTCCAGTAGCATGGATTTATAGATAACCATTCAATATAGTCCCTTAATGTTAAAATCATAATGCAATAAGAGGAATTTTCTATAGCCATTTGATACTTTTTATATAAAACTAATATGTTATCTTTCTTTTTCAGGAATAATTGGAATAAGAATCAGTGAAAGCTAAAAAAAATTATTTCTTTTCAAAGACTACCATTCTGTTATATTAAAAATATATTTCAATAAAAAACATTTAAATAATCAGTCTCACCATATAGGTTTGTTTGTGATAGTTTTTTTCATTGGATTTAATTTATATAGAAATGATATTTTTTTTTACAATTCACAATTTTAGAAGGTTATTTCTTAACTATGTAAATAATAATTGTCAGAGATTTAAACATCTGATGGCAATATGTGCTTTTCTTTTGAATAAACCCTATACAAAAAATACAGCACAGAAAGAATTTTTTCATTTTTTGTTTCCAATTTGTTTCTTCTGAAAGTAAACAGAAAGTAGTTTGTTAAGGAAATTCAAATGGAGAAAGTCTTGTTCAGGCTTCAGAAGTAGGAGAGCTGACCTGCTTCTGACCTGTCTGGACACTGTCTGGATTCCATGCCTATCTGTAAGCAGAGCAAGTCAAGTGGTACTTTAGATAAGAAAGGGACTGGGTGTTGAAATTCTTGAGTCCCTGAGGGTCTGGCCAATCCCCCGGAGGTCTAATGAAATCCTTTGACTTACAGAATGAAACACAGTATTTTTTTAAAAATTAAAGTAAAACCAGAGCCGCATTTTTTTGTACAATCTGGTAAAGACATCACTTTGTGGCCTGGGATAATAAGTGGGAGCTCTTGAAATTGCAATCTGAAGTGTCACCCATGGGATGGATGCACTGCTGGGACCTTTTCCCAACTGGGACTCCAGATTGCTGTTAACAAGGGACTTCCCAGTGTTATTTAACTCTGTATGTCATTCAGCTCCATTTGGTGATGTATGTGCTGTTACTTTTCTCTGTTGCATCTGTTTCTTTACTTGTAATGACTGTGTATTTAAATTAAGTCCAATAATCCTCTATTAAATATTTAAATTGCTTATTATGTGTGATGAGTGGTTTCTTTAGTTAACAAATCCTTTGAACCTAAAACAAAAGTAAACCTTTCAGCAAAACATAAAGAGGAGACAAGTATCATTCCATGGCTATCTCCCCATTTCCCTTCCCCTAAAATGTTTCACCTACTTTTTAAACATTTACCTAACATCAATTTACATACTATTTTGCAGTTCTAGGCACTGTTCTAAGCTCCTAACAATATAAGTGTATTAAGCCCTTATAAAAACCCTGAAAGTATATACAATTATTATTCCCATAAATGTTAGGCAACTGAATAACAGAGAAGATAAATGAGTTGCCAAGATTACACAGCTGAAATGTATCAGAGGCAGAATGAGAAAGCATACCAAGGAAACACGGTGTTAGAACTTTACTGGAAATTAGAAAATAATACAACCTAACATGAAGTTAAGCATGATAAGTGTGCTGATTTCTTTCTGGTTATTGCAACAAATTACAAAGCATTTCAGGAGGTCCAAAATCAAGTTGACTTGGCTGAAATTAATACGTCACAAGGACAATGGTCCCTTGACAGGCTTTTGGGGAGATGTGACCCTCCCAGTTTCTTTCTGTAGCTATTAGCATCTCTTAACTTGTGGCTGCATCATTCTAATCTTCAGGGAATAAAGCATCAAGCCTCTGTCTGATTATTTTTTTACAGTATTTTCTCCCATGTATGTTTTCAAATCTTACCTTTAAAAGGTATATGTGATTGCATTTGGGGCTTCCCAGGTGGCTCAGTGGCAAAGAATCTGCCTGCCAATGCAGAAGACACAGGAAACACAAGTTCAGTCCCTGGGTCAGGAAGTCCCCCTGGAGGAGGAAATGTCAACTCACTCCAGTATTCTTGCCTGGAAAAGTCAATGGACAGAGGCGCTTCGCAGGCAACAGTCCATGGGATCACAAAGAGAGGACACAACTAAAGATTGCATTCAGGGCCCACCTAGGTAATACAGTATAATCTCTCCATTTTTGAACTCTAAACTTAATCACATCTCTCAAAGATGCTATTTTTTTTTCTTTTTTTGCCAAATAAGTTAACATTCGAAGGTTCCAAATATTAGAACAAAAAACCCTCTTGGGGAGGCCCCAGAGGCAATAGACAGAATTCAAATGGGAGTTACATATCAAGTTGATGAGAGAATAACTCCTTGTTAAATCACCCTACTCAGACATAGGAAGATGGATGCTATTTGAGCAATGAATGAAACCTTTGGCAAACTCATAACTCTGTATGTTTAAATATATAAATCCTTATAAGTCAGATTCTAGTGAAGTCGGTTTGTATCTGAAAATCAGGAGAAAGAAAAGGATAAAGGCTGAGATCCTACAAACAGAATTGGCCCTACATGAAGCAGAAAGAAAAGAACTTAAAGAGTAGATTAAGAGGTACAAACTTTTATGTATAAAATAAGCTATATCTTGCAACACAAGGAATACAGTTAATATAATATTTTTTAAAGTGTAAATCACAATACACTTGTAACTTCTATAATATTTATATCCATTATACTTCAATTAAAAGAAACATAGCAAAAAATACTAAAGACGAGACTTTCACTTTTTTAAAAATTGAAGAATAGGTTAACATATTTAAAAACTCACCTGGGACTACTTACAAAGAAAGGAAGGAAAATTGAAGACAGAGGGCCCTGGAGCCATGTCCCTTGGCTTATGGAAAGGTGACAGGAGGAAGTACTGGACTGGCTGCTAGTGTGATGACACAGGTTATCAACAGCCTGGAAAATTCAAAAACTAAGAAAAGCCCATTCTGAAGGAAATCAACCCTAGGATTTCTTTGGAAGGAATGATGCTAAAGCCAAAACTCCAGTACTTTGGCCACCTCATGGGAAGAGTTGACTCACTGGAAAAGACTCTGTTGCTGGGAGGGATTGGGGGCAAGAGGAGAAAGGGATGACAGAGAATGAGATGGCTGAATGATATCACCGACTAGATGGACATGACTCTGAGTGAACTCCGGGAGGTGGTGATGGACAGGGAGGCCTGGCGTTCTGCGATTCATGGGGTCGCAGAGTCGGACACGATTGAGCAACTGAACTGAACTGAAATGAACTGAAGAAAAGTTTTGAAATTTTGATTCATTGGGGCCAAAAAAAAAAACACAAAATTTGACATCAGTAGAATTTTGACTTCAGGAAATAGTTAAGGATGATTCAGAGAATACTAGTTAACAGATTAGGTTCTATTGACAGAAACACTGCATCCTAAGTCAGGGTCCCGACTATAACAATTATTAGCTTCAGGACATTAGCAACTTAAAGTAGAATTTTGACTTCAGGAAATAGTTAAGGATGATTCAGAGAATACTAGTTAACAGATTAGGTTCTATTGACAGAAACACTGCATCCTAAGTCAGGGTCCCGACTATAACAATTATTAGCTTCAGGACATTAGCAACTTAAGCATTTTAGGACAAACTTTCAGCTATTGAAAAAATAGCCACATAATAATCTCAACCCTTTAAAAATTTATTGTTTCTAAAATCACAATAATGCTCAACATCACTCATTATCAGAGAAATGCAAATCAAGACTACAATGAGGTACCATTTCACACCAGTCAGAATTGCTGCGATCCAAAAGTCTAGAAGCAATAAATGCTGGAGAGGGTGTGAAGAAAAAGGAACCCTCTTACATTGTTGGTGGGAATGCAAACTAGTACAGCTACTATGGAGAACAGTGGAGATTCCTTAAAAAACTGGAAATAGAACTGCCTTATGACCCAGTAATCCCACTGCTGGGCATACACACTGAGGAAACCAGAATTGAAAGAGACACGTGTACCCCAATGTTCATCGTAGCAATGTTTATGATAGCCAGGACATGGAAGCAACCTAGATGTCCATCAGCAGATGAATGGATAAGAAAGCTGTGGTACATATGCACAATGGAGTATTCAGTTCAGTTCAGTTCAGTCGCTCAGTCGTGTCCGACTCTTTGCGACCCTATGAGTCGCAGCACGCCAGGCCTCCCTGTCCATCACCATCTCCCGGAGTTCACCCAGACTCACATCCACTGAGTCTGTGATGACATCCAGCCATCTCATCCTCGGTCGTCCCCTTCTCCTCCCGCCCCCAATCCCTCCCAGCATCAGAGTCTTTTCCAATGAGTCAATACTTCTCATGAGGTAGCCAAAGTACTGGAGTTTCAGCTTAAGCACCATTCTTTCCAAAGAAATCCCAGGGTTGATCTCCTTCAGAATGGACTGGTTGGATCTCCTTGCAGTCCAAGGGACTTTCAAGAGTCTTCTCCAACACCACAGTTCAAAAGCATCAATTCTTCAGCGCTCAGCCTTCTTCACAGT
>SJYX01024061.1:469568-554808 GCA_006410675.1 Oreotragus oreotragus | reverse complement strand
CCTCTCCTCCATGACCCACCCATCTTGGGTGGCCGCATACAGCATGGCTTAGTTTCATTGAGTTAGACAAGGCTGTGGTCCATGTGATCAGACTGACTAGTTTTCTGTGATTATGGTTTGTGTGTCTGCCCTCTGATGCCTCTTGCAACACCTACCATCTTACTTGGGTTTCTCTTACCTTGGACGACGGGTATCTCCTCACAGCTGCCCCTCCTGACCTTGAATGTGGAGTAGCTCCTTTTGGCCCTCCTGCAACGACACAGCCACTTGGATGTGGGGTAGCTCCTCCCAGCCCCCGCCTCTGACCTTGGACGTGGGATCAGTTAGTACTCAATAAATGATTCTGGATGAAGAAATAAATTCATCTGCATTTTAATAGGGGATACTAAGATTTAGTATAAAGAATATATCATAATTAAACTATCATTAATTAATCAGGGAAGGTTTGAAAATATAGGAGATAGGCATATTGGCAGTAATTTTTTATCTTTTATTTTTAAAACTAACATTTTTCTAAGTAATCATTTTTTTAACATAACCTGGTGACTTCAGATTGGAGTGGAAAGTCACATATATATGAATAGTTTGTGAAGCTTTTTTCAATGATTGTTATCTCTTAGAGACTTCTTCCTAGAAAATCAGATGTTTCAAAGTTTCCCTTAAAATAATTTGTTGAAAATTATTACTATGATGAGCAATGAATTTTCTCATCTAGTAGCATTTACTCTCTGTAGATATGCTGTTAATGTGTCCCATTTTACAGACAAAGGTACAAGTTCAAAGAAGCTAGTTAACTTGCTCAAAATTATATGGCTGGTAATTGCCTGAAATGGGATTCAACTTTTTGATGATGAAATCATGTTATTAATCATGCCATATGTGCAATAAATGAGGAATTGAATAAATTTATCATACTTATTCATGCATTTATGATTTTCTAATAAATCACCCTATGCTTGCCTTATCAGAGAGTCTTCCTTTCACAATATTTTAGCCAAACAGCATTGTTATAAACTTCAGTTTTTATCACTGTATAAGTGATCGTTTAGGGCTCACAATTTTGTTGTAATTGTACTTCATAAACAGCTGTGGGTTTTGCCAAATTCTAGGGCCTATATTGGACTTGGCATTGCTCAGTGGTTACACATCTGGAAATCTTGTGACCATCCTACCTATCTCACCCATCACATGTCGCTGAGGAAACTATGTCCTTGAATTCTGTGGTGCTTTTGACATTTAAAGGAAAAAGGCAATGCACATATATATTGGACTTGGCATTGCTCAGTGGTTACACATCTGGAAATCTTGTGACCATCCTACCTATCTCACCCATCACATGTCGCTGAGGAAACTATGTCCTTGAATTCTGTGGTGCTTTTGACATTTAAAGGAAAAAAGCAATGCACATGTTTTCTAGGAACTTCTCCTAGCAAGAATTTCCTAATATCACAATTAGCTCCAGGCCAGATTTCCAGATTTCCAGTCATTCATTTTGGGGCTCAAATTTTATCCATCTGTGCCAAAAGTATTTTTATCTGAAAGCACATCTAATCTTTGAATCTAAATCAGTTCTCTGAAGTACCTATGAAATATATAAAACTAGGACTTTTTTCTACCATCCAACATAAAGAAATTCTATATTTCCTGACAGACAATTTTTTTTTTCAAAATTCTACTTCGAATAGAGATATCACATGTTTATTCTAGCTTTCAGTGATTTCCTAGATCTACACTTTGTGTGAAGGCCCTGAACAAATGCAAGTTGCTTGTTTCAATAAGCCTGCTTCGCTTCACTGGGCAAATACTCAACATGATTGCTCAGTGAACATTACCTCCCAGAGAACTCAGGATGAGTAATTACTGAAGGAGTGTCCAAGTAATTAGCCCTGCTGTCCTTGCAAGCAGAAGCTATGCTGCCTCAAAATTATTTTCCACAAGTTGTTTCATTCACACTGGTTTTTAGGAGAGTCATTTCAAGCCAGACTAACACTTATTCAAAGTCCAGGCTTAGACAGGTAACCCATCCTCAGACATTTTGCACAGTATTACATAATGTTTATTCATGGACTGCTTTAGTCTTCTTATAGAGATTAGTTGACACTTTCATAAATGTTTCTTGGTAATACTTTTTCACCCTTTCATATCTTCAGGTTTAAAATGTATTTTGTAGCATTTGTAAAGTTTATTTATTTTTAATTGGAAGATAATTGCTTTACAATATTGTGCTGGTTTCTCCCATACATCAACATGAATCAGCCGAAGGTATACATATGGCCCCTCCTTCTTGAGCCTACCCCTCACCTCCCACTCCATGCCACCCATTTTTAATGATATTTGTCACCATAATGTAAAATAGGCATCACCACAGAAAGTGAAGTTGCTCAGTAATATCTGACTCTTTGCAACCCCATGGACTGTAGCTACCAGTCTCCTCTGTCCATGGGATTTCCCAGGCAAGAATACTGGAGTGGGTTGCCATTTCCTTCTCCAGGGGATCTTCCCAACCCTGGGATTGAACCTGGATCTCCTGCATTGCAAGCAGACTCTTTACTGTCTGAGCCACCAGGAAAGTCTCCACCACAGAAAGGAACATATTAACAATAAATAATCAATTCNCCAGGCAAGAATACTGGAGTGGGTTGCCATTTCCTTCTCCAGGGGATCTTCCCAACCCTGGGATTGAACCTGGATCTCCTGCATTGCAAGCAGACTCTTTACTGTCTGAGCCACCAGGAAAGTCTCCACCACAGAAAGGAACATATTAACAATAAATAATCAATTCATACTTATGCATGGATACAAAAGAAGAATGCATTTGTGGAAATGTAGATTCATAACCATCAGGCCCATGACAAAACACTCTTCAATTCACTAAGTATGATTTTTTTAAATGTGTAGGTGTATGAAACTGTAAACATTAAGATTCTGGAATAAGTCTTTAATAAACTATGTGCTTTAGTGTAGTATAGTTATTAAGAAGAATATTTGGGAGTTGTATAGATCTCAGTTCAGATTTGGCCCTGGAACTCATCAATTACATACCCTTGGGAAGATTTCAGAACCTCAATGATCAATATTTTATCCAACTTTAAAATGAGACTATCAATATCTACAGCTCAAGATTGTAGGATGATTAATACAATTGAGTTGATGTATGTAAATAAAGCACTATGTATAACACCACACAATTTACCTGTTAGTAATATTTTTGTTCTAATTAACATCATCATTCAGAAATAGGGGCTGACTGTGATGCTTTACAGAAGTTTGCAAATAAATGTTTGCCTGCGTGATATACACCTTTATATATGGGGGGAAAAAGGAGATATAAGAGGAAGCATATGCTCTGGGAGATTATAACACATACATTCAGAAATTTGATGAGGTATCCAACACAGTCATGAGTTTAATTCCAGAGAGAAGATTGAGCTCTTTGTAAGTAATATTACTAAATTACTAATCCAGTTAAGCAGATATTTATGAAAACACAATATTGGTGTTTGCACAGAGTTTCTATGTTTCTGAAAGCAGTTCCGATGAGGAAAGTTGTCCATGGCACTGGTTTATTAGTTCTTGGCTTATGCTGCCTTAAATAATTGTTTTTGTAGGTGGAAGATGTTCTTGGAAAAGGAATAGAGAAAATCAAACTTCCTTTACTGTAATGTGACCAGAACAATAAGCACTGTTATTATGTGACCTTCCCATTTTGTAATCTCAGCTGAGGGCACTTAAGCTGTATATTGGAGCAATATTCTTGAATACATTTCCTCATGTCAGAATGAGTTTCTTCAGTTTATTGAAGAAGCAGAAATAAATTGTCTGAAAATTAGTATCTCTGTCTTAGAAAATTCCCAAAGGATCTAAGGCAAGCCTCTGAAAATCCAGAAATTGAGACATATTAATCACAACAATATATTTCAAGGATTATATTATTCAACACACCTGGGGAATCTTCAACAAATAATGAGAAGGAAATTTTAATCAAAAAGATCATGACATTTATTTCATGTATCTCAAAATTATATGGGGAAAAAACTGACCAATGTCTTCATCCTGGGCAAACATATAAGGATGGTTTAGAAATAAATACTCACTTTAGAAAAAGACCTGACTTCAAATTTGACGTTATCATTAATGAACTATGCCCTCTTGGGCAAATTATTTAGAATCTGAGCCTCAGTTTTATTGCAAGTATAGTGATGATAATGATACTTTGTAGATTCTTATAAGGATCAATTGAAAAAAATAATGATTCAGAAAACACAGCTAAGAACCTGAAACGTGGCACCAAACAAATGTCAGTTTCACATATCTGTAAATACTTGCAACCTTAGCATAAATTGACAGTTATGTGGGATATATCATGTAAAATACTACTGACCAGGGCAACAAAGCTGTATTTGGGAAATTCAAGCATTATCCATTATGTGAAAGTATTATTTTGATAAAGCAAAATAATTGTTTTGTGTGCCTCTTGAGATTCAGTCTTAGGAATTTTAAAAGCTAGATATTGAACAACTGGTAACTTGAAAGGGGTCTGATGGGAAGTTTTACACTATGGAAATTGAGAAATACTAAAAATTAGGGATTTTTTTCCCTTTTTTGTCAGAGATCTGGTTAACTGACTTTTAACACACCACTGACTAACAGAAAGGTTAGAATTTGAGAGAAAGGGAATTGGTAGAACCAAGTGAATGTTTCTTAACAAAATGTTGAAATCAATATTTTAAAACTTTTTCAAAAATATTTTTAATAATAGACTAATTGATTGATAATACATATCCTTAGTTTTGGTTCAAGGACCTCCCTGTAAGCAAGTGCTCTGTGAATCTTCTGTTTCTCACATCACACTGGCTCTTTAAAGTTCACGTTTTAGTTTCCTGCACCAAGTGCCATTCCATTTACCAAGCTGGTTTTTGTAATAAAATATATTTCTTCATATTATTATTTCATTCACTCAACAAAAAAATCTGGGTCAATTTCACACCATGCCCTGGAGATGCTCAAGGTGCCTATTGCCTAATGATGAATCTAAATATTATTGGGTGCTTTTTATATAAACAGAACATGAATTATCTCACAATTCTAGGAGGTTATCCCCATTTTGCAGAAAGGTAAACTGAACCTCAGAGAAGTTAAAACTTGACCATAATTCAAAGGCTTGCAGCTGACAAAGCCAGGCAAAAGGACTCGAGTCTGTGTTCTTAATCTCAATCTTTTTAAAGCCTCTTTTTGAGATGCAGGCAAGTTAAAAATTGGTTATGAATGAATTCAATAGACTAGGAAGTTTTGTAGGTGTTTTTGGAAACTAAATTTCTGTAGCCCTGGATTTTCCTGCTTCTAACTTGGTACTTCACAAAAGTACGCCATGCTAAGCTTTCTGGCGTATGCTCCACTGATGCCAGGTGATTCTTAGCCTAGTGAGATCTCTGTTCCCTCTCTCCCTCTAAAACTTGGTCAGAAATGTGTTGCAATGATGTAGTGGGAGGCAAGTTTTATCAACCATTCTATGACAAGACTAACCAGCCATAATTTTCCAACATGGACTTTATATGCAGCATGTTAGGGTTTTCTTATTTAATCATTTCATGACCCATTATGTCAGATAAATTGGTTCTTATTCAGTATACATCTAATTGCTAAAATATGTAATAGTAGCCAGACTAATGATTAGTTTGGGGTATTAAACTATGGCCAAGGCATAGAATGAGCATTCATAATTAACACACGATAAATGAGACTAGTGAGTTACAGTCTCTTTCTCAGAAATAATCTTCTCTGCAGTGATTCAGAGCTGGCTAACTGATGAGAAATGATTAACATTTGGTGCACCATGATCAAATCTTTATAACAGGTCATCCAGAGCTAATATTCTCATGACCAAAGTCTTAGTGATTATCTCCAGTCAAGATCTCCAGGAAGATGACTGAGGTGGAGATTAACATACAAGAAATGTATTAAAGGCCCTTGGAGTTAAAAAAAAAAGCAAGAACAGACAAAGGGAGATGTCAAGCTACTGTGCAGTCAACAAAGGCTTCAATCAATCCCATGGGATTCTGGAGCTAGGATGAGAGGCCTGGCCTCCAGTGGATTAGTTAGATGGTGTTTGTTAGCCAGGGGATGGGAAATATCCTGGAGAGAGGGAGGTGAGGCAAATTCTGAAGGGGTTGCTGTCTGGCAGCACTGCCTGCAGCTGGGATGAAAAGTCCCCCATTCCTGAGTGGAGCTATGGTTGGGGCGTCGGAGCATTCACTGCAGAGACTAACACAGAATTCTGAAAAGGAAGAGTTCAAACTAAAGATGACTTTTCTCCCATCACTAACTCCAGAAGACAGAATGATGTGAATATGGGTGACCAACTGATCAATGCCAGTAATTTGGACAGAAGTATCCCCAAGGTGAAGCAGGATGACAAGTTNACTGCAGAGACTAACACAGAATTCTGAAAAGGAAGAGTTCAAACTAAAGATGACTTTTCTCCCATCACTAACTCCAGAAGACAGAATGATGTGAATATGGGTGACCAACTGATCAATGCCAGTAATTTGGACAGAAGTATCCCCAAGGTGAAGCAGGATGACAAGTTAGAATCTAGCAATACTTTGACTCATTTTCATCTCCATAATCTAAGCTTGTAACACTGACTGACCTCCGGCACAGAGTTCTCATTCATAGTATTGTTTTCTGTAAACGTCATACTGATTTTTTTTTCTATTTATGATCCTGCTCTCCGCCAATCTAACTCCCATTTCTGTCCTTGACTCCATAATCGGGTTTGATACTCAGTCTTATTTTCCAAGCAATAAGTATAAGTTGTCCCTTCACTGTTCAAATAGCAAGCAGAAAAAGGAGACATTTCTAAGACTGCTAAGTCATGGGTTAAGACATGACAAATGAAGAAACACATAATTACAAATGACCACTTCTTTCTACCAAATTCTTCATATGTGTAAGTTTGCCAGAAATGAAGTAACAGATTCTATTATAAAGAGTTATATAACCAAGCTAGATATGTACTTTTGGTTTGAAATGTAAAAAAAAGTGCATTAACAATTTTGTTATAATATTCCTAAGTGACAGAATGAATTTTTTAAGAGTAAACAACACATTAAAAAATATAATGTCTTATCTTCAAGCATTTCAGTGAATTTTAATATTTGTTAGTGCTGCTAGGAAGCACTTAATCTCATTATGTTAAAGTGTGTCTTTGGGATTTCAGAGTCAGAACAGTCATCATGCAATTATTCAACAAATATTCAAATGTCTAATATGGGCAAGGCACCATTCAAGGCACTGAGGATAAGGAAGTAAACAAAATAAGATTCTGCTCTAATGAAGTAATAGTCTAGCAATAGAAACTAAAAAGTAAAAAAAAAAAAAAAAAATGTTTATGATTAACTCCGAAAAGAATAAATAACCAAATAATCAAATGTACCAGTTATGAGACAGCGGTGCATGCTTTGCAATTTAAATAGAGAGATATGATAGAGGTGACTAGTCTAGATTGGGTAACTCTGGGAACATCCATTTTTAGGGTCATTCCTAAACTGAAGGAAGGAAACTGATACCTTTTGTGGGGTTATTCCTAAACTGAATGACCTGAGGGCATCAGTTCCTCAGTGATCAAAGGACATCCTGGGCTTAGAGAACAAATACAAAGGCCTCAAGGCAGGAATAAATTTAGCATGTTAAATATTCAGAAAGAAAGCTGGTGTGGTTGGAGCTTGGTCAATAAGGAACCAAGTGAGAAGCAATGAAGTGAGAGAATAAAACAAGGGTCAGATTATTGAGGGCTTTATAAACCTGGTTATTTGGATAAAGAAAGAGAAATGGAGTAATAGATAAAGAAAGGAAAAGAATAAATAGATGGAAGAAGGCAGGGAGGGAAGAGGAGAAGGGAAGACAAGGTAGCTAATATTTTGAGCAATAAAATATCACTGCTATCAGAATGCATAAAGTTTTGTTGAGATCAACTTGGAAAACAAGACAAGCCACAGAACTCTGTGGGAGAACTATGGCAGACTGGCCCAGGCTGCTAGGTTCCCTTGATGGAACACTCATAGGAGAGGGATGACCACAGCATGGACTCGATTAAATGTCTGAAAAGGAGAAAGCAAGAAATCAACCAAAGAAACTAATTTTAAAACAAGTGACTAGAACTGTGAGATTTTGGACTTCCCTGGTGATCCAGTGGTAAAGAATATGCCTGTCAATGCAGGGGACACAGGTTGGATCCCTGGTCCAAGAAGAGTCCACATGCCCCAGGGCGACTCAGTTTGTGTGCCGCTACTACTGAAGCCCATGTTCCTTGAGCTTGTGCCCCACAGCAAAGAGAAGCCCCCCCAATGAGAAACCCACACACCACGATGAAGAGTAGCCCCTGCTCACTGCAACTGGAGAAACCCATGCGCAGCAATGAAGACCCAGTGTGGCCAAAAATAAAACAAATAAAATTTTCCTTTTTAAAATGACTAGCGCTATAAGATTTTGATTAAAATGGACTTACTTGTTTCTGGGAGGTTACAGAATAGAAACCAGGTTTGGGCCAAACTCTCATGATAGGTCTGAACAGAACAAATAGATACAGGTTTCTGTATTCAGAAAGAGAGCAGAGGACACAACTAAATACTCTAGAGGTTCAGTAGAAAAAGAAAGCGGTTCAAGTCAGCAAACAACAGAAGTGATTTTCAGAGAAAGAGGATGCTGACTATGCCCAGACCAGCACGGCTGCTTTGCAGGGGCTGTGCTTCCATTGCCCAATCTGCAAGCCACAATGCAGGGACTCCCAGACAGTAGCCATTCTGTAGCCAGAGCTTCACTGTGGGCTGGCTTCTCAATCACTCTGAAACTCATGTGTCCTTTTGTGAAAGGAAGAAGTGTGGATTATTTTTCTTACCATCTATTCCTGAACAAAACTACTCCCAGAAATTATACTTTATAGTTGTAATTCACACGCACGTACCTACCAATCTTAAATATAATAAAATTAGACTCAAAATCAAGCCAGAGTCACGGTGGACACATAATCATTACTGTCCAGTAGTGTATTACTAACCAGAAGGAGGTATTTAGTAAAGTCTCATATAAAAGTAAACATGATATAACAGAAGAGATTTGATTAAGAGCTTGCTTATTCTCTGTATTTACTACACAGGCTACTCTTGAAATAATTGTTAGCATCACAAAACCTAGGGCTTCCCTGGTGGCTCAGAGGTTAAAGCGTCTGCCTCCAATGCGGGAGACCTGGGTTCAATCCCTGGGTTGGGAAGATCCCCTGGAGAAGGAAATGGCAACCCACTCCAGTATTCTTGCCTGGAGAATCCCATGGACTGAGGAGCCTGGTGGGTTGCAGTCCACAGGGTCACAGAGTCGGACACGACTGAGTGACTTTACTTACTTACTTACTTATCACAAAACCTACTGCCTTCATTGAGATGAAACTTATTGTTCAAGTCTGGCAGTATATGAAAATATTCACTTTTATCATTTATTATTTTTATCTGCTAATTATCTTTGGAACTGTGCTCTGTCTCTCTCTTCTCTGGTTAGACAGCTTGATGCTTTAGAAAGGCTGCTTCGTTAAGAATCAAAAGACCTGAAAAGTAGCCACAATTGTGGTGCATTTTTGACAGTGGAAGAGAGAGTAATTTATGTGAAGGCACAAATAATTTCTGTTCTATTAATACTAATTTCTCAGTGTCTGGCAAGGACACAAACTATAGAAGGTGCACAGTAAGTATTTGTCATATGAAAAATGAAAGGAAGAAGTCACTGAACCTTCTGTAGCTCAGCTTTCTCAATGAAACGTGGCAGTGATATATCTGTCCTGCCTACCCTGATGCCTAAATAGAAGTTCCTGGGAAAGTATAATTCATAAGCAAGAAATTTATTTTTATTATAAGCAGTGCTGAAATTCAAATTTGATTCTCCTGATCCATTGAATCTACCTTACAACGGTTCCCATAAGCTTCTTAACTGATTTTCAGAATAGCTCAACAATAAAAGCAGAGATAACATTTTGGAATGACTAACTTAAAAGCCATTGTTGTTTTTGATTCATCATTTATGTTACAGGAAGAGAGAAAGGTGTGTGTGTGTGAAGTCGCTCAGTCGTGTTCGACTCTTTGCAACCCCATGGACTGCAGCTTACCAGGCTCCTCCCTCCATGCAATTCTCCAGGCAAGAGTACTGGAGTGGGTTGTCATTTCCTTCTCCAGGAAGAGAGAAAAGATAAGGACAATTTCAATGGTACATAATCCAAATGTACTTGGCGATGACATTTGTTTTTGTACTTTTATTTGAATAAAGGGGTGTCTGGTGTTCTGGTAATTGAACTAAAACAAAATAACGAAGTCATAGGGACACTACCTGGTCCAGGATTTCCTCATCTTCAGCTTCCTCTGCTTAATGTCCCCGCACCTTAATCCATACAGACTGACAGGGCTCTGGGTCTGGGTCACCTTTTTCTCTCCTGAATGAAGGAACCCATTTATTTAACACAAAGCCAGTGGAATACCTACTGGGTGAATGACATGCAATAGAGAAATTATTAAGTTTAACACAGATGGGTGAGAGAAACAGACACAGACACTATTCATACTACAATGTTTTCAGAATTAAACTAGAGCCCCTGGCTACCTTCCTTCCTACTCAGAGGCAACTTTCCTCTGGTGACTTAGGAATTGAAAACTATCACACAGGAGAGCACAGCCTTACCTTTTTCCCACTTGAATTTGCTGCATAACTGGAGAGTTTCAACTGCTTTTCTTTAGAATATCCAAGTAATGGAAAAATAAAAGCAAAAATAAAACAGTAACAGAAATCTCCTCCCAGCTAACATCAGATTTAAGAAATACAGTTAGGCAAAACTGTTCATCTTCAAGGTAATAGTGTTCACATTGACTCTATTTTGGCTCTGTAACACAGGTGACACTAGCGGTAAGGAACCCTCCTGCCAATACAGGAGGCAAAAGAGATGAGGATTCTTTCCCTGAGTCAGGAAGATTCCCTGGAGGAGGAAATGGCAAACCCATTCCAGTATTCTTGCCTGGAAAACTCCATGGTCAGAGGAGCCTGGAGGGCTACAGTCTACGGAGCCACAAAGTGTTGGACACGACTGAACACACACACACACACACACACACACACACACACAATATAGGTCCTAACTTTCTCCATGTTTAGCTCTGACAACTTTCCGGCTCAGTTGTGGGGTTAGCTGCCTAAGGCCCTGTACAATGAATGCAATAGCAAATCTCAGGAAACTGAGAGCTTGTGGTTTACTGAATTTAATTTGACAATATTCAAAATAAACTAAGGTAAATCATTGTAAATATATCATCAGGTAATTTAGAGCCATCAACCTAATTCACCCATTCAGCCAATCTATTGGTCCAGGTAACAACTGGCTAGGTTATAGAACCACTTGGCTCTAGTAAGATCTGCATCAACATCTGGAGTGGTACAGCTATTTAGCTAACCTAAAAAGGTAACTCTTCTAAATCTTAGGAAGGTTCCTGTCTAACTGATATACAATCCTTGTAGAAGCTTCTCTGCTTTAGTGAAGAGGGGTCTTGTTGTCTTTATTTATTTATTGTCCTTATAGTTTTTTTGGCTAGATAGCAAATGGCATGATCATTTTAGTCATTTGATTTCTAAGTGTCTCTTTTTATTGCTGCTGCTGCTGCTAAGTCACTTCAGTCGCATCCAACTCTGTGCGACCCCATAGATGGCAGCCCACCAGGCTCCCCCGTCCCTGGGATTCTCCAGGCAAGAACACTGGAGTGGGTTGCCATTTCCTTCTCCAATGCATGAAAGTGAAAAATGAAAGTGAAGTCGCCTCAGTCATGTCCAACCCTCAACAACCCCATGGACTTCAGCCTTTCCAGCTCCTCCGCCATGGGATTTTCCAGACAGGAGTACTGGAGTGGGGTGCCATTGCCTTCTCTGCTCTTTCTACCAAGAAAGCCAAATTCATTGAAAAGCAATAACCTTGTTTTTTGCATGGTAAGGCTTCCATTAGTTATTCAAGGTTAAATTAGTTAAAGAACTCTTGAACAATGGAAATTCCCTGTTAATATATTATCACATTTGTGATCCTAACTATTCACTAGAGCAGGGTCAATATTAACAACAAAGGAAAATACGACACACAAAATTTGCTTTATGAAGAAAATATAAATAACAATGAGTGCAGAAAATAATAGTTGTATTTTGAATACTAAAATCATATTTAGCAAGGGATTTTTTTAAAACACAAAATATTCACTTTCCATAGTTTCTAAAATGTAGGCAAACATGCTTCTTATTTATTAAATTATGTAATCCCAAGCAGCATATATCCAAAAATTATATGTCATAGAGTCACAGAAATTTAGCAATCTTTTTAAGGATTTTATTATTAGATAGAATGGCGAAGGCAATGGCACCCCACTCCAGTACTCTTGCCTGGAAAATTCCATAGGCAGAGGAGCCTGGTAGGCTGCAGTCCATGGGGTCGCTAAGAGTTGGATGCGACTGAGCAACTTCACTTTCACTTTTCACTTTCATGCATTGGAGAAGGAAATGGCAACCCACTCCAGTGTTCTTGCCTGGGGAATCCCAGGGACGGTGGAGCCTGGTGGGCTGCCATCTAAGGGGTCGCACAGAGTTGGACACGACTCAAGTGACTTAGCAGCAGCAGAAGGAAATATACATGTTTCAAGGTTGAACCTAAATAGCTCATTTTTACCCAGTCCAGAATTTAATAATCAAAGAATCTTTACCTCTCCTAAACAGATTTTGATTTTTTTTCTTTTAGATCTACTTCTTTGTTTAAAAATTTTGTATTTTACCCTTGAAATAGAACTAATCACTCAATAATCCTTGAATAAAATCTTTTAAAGTTACTCTATTAAGGTGTCCATTTTAAGGATGGTAAAAGAAGGAGCAGAGAAAAATTATTATTCTGGAAAAATTAGTCATAACCAAAGCAGAAGCCAGGAATGATCACAGGGAAAATTTTCTAAGGATAATTTAACGACATTACTAAAACTGTGGGAATCCATATACCACCTAGATGATTAGGAAGGGGGTTATTAGCTAAGCCATTGTCTGAAACCCACTGAATCACTGGTCCTTTTGAACAATGATTGGTCCTCCTTTTCTAATGATGGGACTTTAAAATTTAGAAGAAGTTCCAAGCAGTAGGCTTGAAGGATTAAAAAGGACACAAGCCTTGAATGAGTCTAGATTTCTCTTCATAAATAAAGGAGTGAGGTAAGATATCAAATCTTTGCTTTCATAATTTTATAAACACAAATCAGTCAGTTCTGCAGGACAAACTACCAAGATCACTCTAAATGTTGGTGCAGGTCAACCATTTGAACTATAGCAAGAGTTTTTGCATCTGGAGGACAAGAGGTAATATATTTCCACAGATTATACTATAAATCAATATTAAGCTTAATTTTATAACCTCTTTCTTTGAATTAGAAAATTTTTGACTCAGTTGCTTCATTTTAATATATTTTAATGTTATTAAAATTTTACCTAGAAACTTCCTGGTACTGAACTGCTATTGTCAGATCTTTAGTACTTTTACCACATTAAATAGACAATAAAATTGTTTTCATAATAAAGACTGAGTTCATTGACCTCCACCATAGACCTTAACATCCATTCCCTGTGATGTAGAACAGTATAAGAAATGAGTCCTTCTTCCTCATAAATTCATCCAACTAGATCGTATGCTACTAATCAGTCATTTAGGGAAAGCTAAAAGGACAAGCAAACAATTTTGGTTTTTTTAAAAAAACTGCTCTGAGAAAAAGGATGAATTCTGTTACAGATACTTATAAATGTACTTTTTAATTTTAAATCCTAAGACATAAGAAAATACTGTAGAATTCACCCAACTACACTTTTGATTGAACAATATTGGCTAATTATTGTTATCATGATTTTTACATAGACAGTCTTTTTACAGTTAAGTTTCACAATGTATTTTCTAGATATTTCATCTGAAAATGAGAGCTCTAATTCTTCTCAGCATTCTGGGAGCCACAATGTCAGCCCCGGTGAGTGATTTCGTGATAAAATTGAAATCATTGTGTGAAACCCATAACAAATCCCTCTTTTACTGTTTCTTTTTGTTTGTTTGTTTAGCTTATTCCACAGCACCTTATGTCTGCAAGCAACAGCAACGAGGTTAGTTTAAATATTTAAAACAATATCCCCAGTTTTTTGTCTTATGAAAACACAGCAGGAAGAGATAAAAGCCTTCTTGTTGATATAGCCCACAGTTCTACCCACTAACTATAGCCAAATGCATTCCCAGTGTTATGTTTGTTTTGCATACAAGCTTGTTTCTAGAATACTACTTTGCCTCCCTTATTTGATTGCAAATTCTTTAAAGGCAGAAACAGATTCTTGTATACCTTTTTGCTCTAATAACACCTAACAGGGTGGATATAGGTGTTTAAGAGCATAAAATGAATGACTAAACCACTGGAATGGGGTAAAGCTGTGCAATCTCACACACAGCAGAGGAGAGGTAGTTAAATCCTAACCTCTAATCACAGTGATTTAGTTCGAGCTTAGTGAGAAAACATCTCACCTCTAACAGGAAACTGAGTTATACAGTATTTGACTGTACAGAATTTGTAGTAAATTTTATTCTTAATAGTTTTAACATGTGTAGTAATCTTGTTTTCATATTATTTTTCCTTTCCTAGTTGCGTTTGAATCTTAATAATGCTCAGCTTCAACCACTACAGCTTCAGGTATCCCTACCCCAATAATTATTTCAAAAATATTTCCTACCACTCTTTTCTTGTGGCACTTGGTAGGAGAACAAAACGTTTTCTGATTCTATTTCTGAAATCTTAATTTTTAAAGTTATGAATTTTTCACATATGTTTTAATTTTCATTTATTTGAAGGCCAAAGTAAAAACTGTAATCTAATGAACATTTTCAGGCACAAATGCTCTCAACTATGAGATAGTTAAATTAATCATTTTATGAAAAGTCTTACACAGCTAATAGGTAAATATATCTATATATTGAAACCAGTCTGGCAACTGCAGACTCTACCATTTATCCACCTTATTCATATTTGTCTGGGAATTTACCACTGTTTATGCTATTTGCTTGACTCATAATGTGCCAAGATGCTGTCCTTTTTTATAATGCAGCAATAGAAATATAGAAATTGTTTTACATTTGTTTCTTTCTCACTCTAGACTGACTTTTAATTCTTTTCTAAATGAAAGAGAAATGCTTCCTTTCTGTCTCTTGTGTCCTCCTAGGGCCCATTTAATTCATGGATTCTTCCTTTCCCTGGAATTCTACAACAGCAGCAGCAGGATCAAATTCCAGGACTCTCCCCATTCTCTTTATCAACTCGCGAGCGGTTTGCTGGACTGGTCCCAAATCAGATATTCGTCCCAGGACAGGTCAGTTTTGCCCATGGAACCCAGGCAGGACAGATGGACCCCTCACAGCCTCAGACGCCACAGCAGACCCAATGGGGCCTTAAGAATGTAAGTCCAGCCTCTTCTGTCTAAAGGAAGTATAATGCACACGGATTGTGAAAATGAATATGGATCAGCTTTGAAATAAGATAGGTGTTTCCTGAGCAAGAATTGCTTCTCTAATGTGTTTCTACCATCACTGGAAGTACTTCCTTGTACTTCTGATTTTTGAGATGAAAAATGCCATATAAATCAGCTCTTCCAGGATCACAGTCATGAATTGAAAGTGTGAAAACATGTCTTGGACAGGATCATTAAGGAAATGTCATCTTCAATAAAAGAGTGATTTGTATTAGTGCTGGTACATATAGTAGATGAACTTTTGTCATCCTAGAAGTCTGCTAATATACATTTTACATTTATACACTTAGGTCTAAAGAAATCAGCCCTGGAATTTTAAAAAGTCAAGTGTAACTTTTTCATAATTCCTTTTTAGCAGGTTATGCCCTCTGTGTTCTCCTTCAAAATGCCTCAAGAGCAAGCACAGGTAAGTGAAAGGAAGGCCACCAATCCTGTACAGAGATGGCTGTGTACTCTCTGCATTGAACGTTTTCTTCTGTATTTGTAGCTCTGACTCCTATGGCAGGGCTATAAAGTCCACGCAATGCTATTACTGTCTGGGTACTACCCCTGCTGGGCTGGCAGCAGTTTGTTAATGTTAGGCTCACTTAACAGCTTTAAAAGAAAGGCCAGCTGGGAGTCTCCAAGACCCCAGAGTCACCAGGACATGGCTGTGTTGGGAGTTATGGAACTCACTAAGCCTTAGGTTGAGTTCTCTCTCCACCCAAAATGCTAGCATTTGATAACAACTCCGGAGAAATACCATAGATTGACTTTGGCCAACTCCAAATTTTGGTTCAAAGAAAGATGCATTAATCTGATGAAATATCGTGTGACATAGAGAGAGATTTTTTTGAGTTATGCTCTAAACATTTCTAGGTTCTTGGATATTTTCAGTTTAACTCCATATTACAGTCAAATTGTGGTGATTTCCATTAAATAGCAGAATGTTTAAAGAAAAGAATGTAAATCAGTAAAACCATTAAAGTAACATAGAAAATCCTCTCAATGTTAATATCATAGCCTGCATTCAAAGAAATATGAATATGGATAAATTATATTATTCACCAGAAGAATGTTGACAATTTTGTAAAAAGTTAGACACCTGGCTTTAGTGCAGTAATTATGTAATTTTGTCCACTCCCATTATAAAACAAACATTACCTCTAGACATTATCTCATTCTGTTTCATACCAGTTAGAGAATTAGATACCTGACAAGTAGAATTAAATCATTTTAGGATCAAAAAACTAAGTCTTTATGAGATTAAGTTCCCAATTCTAATGAAAATAAATAGCTGAGTTAGAGTCTAATTTTTCACCCTTCCTTTAACCACTAAATCAGTGACTCACCATTCTGGCTTTGCATTAAAATCTCTGGTTATAACTTTGAAAATTACAGACACCTGGGCCCTGCCCACACCTCATGAATCAAAACCCCATGAGGAGATCTTAAAGATGACTATCTGTTAAAATGTTCAGTTGGTGTTTTTGATTCTTAGCCAGAGTTAAAAGCCACTATACAAAATATATACCTCTTCTCAAACCATAGTTATTGTTTTTCTTAACTCATTTCCATTAAGGGCTCTTATTAAATAACAGGAGACAAAACTCTATGGATGTACAATGATCATAATTTTCTATAAACACTTATACAAACACACAGACATAAGTGGAAACCAATACATGATGATATGAGTGGCAAAACTGCAGGTGCTCCTATTTTTTTCCTCATCTGTTTCTAGATTTTCCAAATATCTTATAATGCACCTGGATTGTTTCAATAAAATGGCAATTATTGCAAGCAATACATTTCTGAATAATTCATTCATTATGGTAGAATGTCTAATACCACATCCTGCAGAATGAACAGTCAAAAAATATACATGGAAAATGCTGCATAGGCTATCTTCTTATATATAAAGCTTATATATAAAGTTCAAGATACCCTTTTAAGAAGTCTGTTATTAGTTGAATTCACTACTTGCTAATGTGTTTGACCAAACAACCTTGAAATAAAGTCCAGTGTCATGTGCAATACACGTTTTTTCTGAAGTTTGGGAAGGACTGCTTTATATGTTCTTTTATTCACAAAATCATTAAAGATGAATCAGCTTTAAAATAATATTAATAACAGAATTTTTTTAAGTCTGCACTGATCTGAAGGAAGCTCTTCTGTACTTTTCTATTTACAACAGATGCTTCAGTACTACCCAGTTTTCATGTTCCTACCCTGGGAACAGCCTCAACAAACAGTCGCACAGTCACCTCTGCAAACAAGAGAGCAGCTATTTGAGGAGCAGGTATTACAAGTGTTTGATTTTAATTTAACTAGTTCCATCTAAGGATAAAGAAGAAAAGGTAAATTTTCAAAACAAAACTCTATGGATGTACAATGATCATAATTTTCTATAAACACTTATACAAACACACAGACATAAGTGGAAACCAATACATGATGATATGAGTGGCAAAACTGCAGGTGCTCCTATTTTTTTCCTCATCTGTTTCTAGATTTTCCAAATATCTTATAATGCACCTGGGTTGTTTCAATAAAATGGCAATTATTGCAAGCAATACATTTCTGAATAATTCATTCATTATGGTAGAATGTCTAATACCACATTCTGCAGAATGAACAGTCAAAAAATATACACGGAAAATGCTGCATAGGCTATCTTCTTATATATAAAGCTTATATATAAAGTTCAAGATACCCTTTTAAGAAGTCTGTTATTAGTTGAATTCACTACTTGCTAATGTGTTTGACCAAACAACCTTGAAATAAAGTCCAGTGTCATGTGCAATACACGTTTTTTCTGAAGTTTGGGAAGGACTGCTTTATATGTTCTTTTATTCACAAAATCATTAAAGATGAATCAGCTTTAAAATAATATTGATAACAGAATTTTTTTAAGCCTGCACTGATCTGAAGGAAGCTCTTCTGTACTTTTCTGTTTACAACAGATGCTTCAGTACTACCCAGTTTTCATGTTCCTACCCTGGGAACAGCCTCAACAAACAGTCGCACAGTCACCTCTGCAAACAAGAGAGCAGCTATTTGAGGAGCAGGTACTACAAGTGTTTGATTTTAATTTAACTAGTTCCATCTAAGGATAAAGAAGAAAAGGTAAATTTTCAAGGAGAATATCTGATTTATACTTAGTGCAAAAACTCAATGGCTTGAGCTGATGGTCATAAAAGGATATATTGCCTTCTTTTAACATGATACTAATTTGGAAATATACTCCAAGATTGAATTTTGAAAGAATTGTTGCTGTTGTTTAGCTAAGTCGTGTCCAACTCTTTGGCAACCCCATTGACTGTAACATGCCAGGCTCCTCTGTCCATGGGATTTCCCAAGCAAGAATACTGGAGTGGGTTGCCATTTCCTTCTCCAAGGGATCTTCCCAACCCAGAGATTGAACCCATGGTTTCCTGCACCAGCAGGCAGACTCTTTACCACTGAGTCATGTGGGAAGAAATGAGATACAATTAGGTAATGCAATATTGAGTTTTGTGGACCTTCAATAAAATAGTACAATTTTAATATAAATTTAGATGGCTCATACATAACTAGATTACTTTTAGTTAGAGTGCAAATTAGATTTTTAATTTATCATCACTTAAAACTTATCAAATCAGTTACAGAAAACTGAAAATTATGCTTCAAATGACTGGTAGTAGTACTTCCAATTAAGTCATACTAATTTAAAGAGAAAGGGAGAGTTTTAACCTAGAAATCATATGCTGTTAAAAGGATGGTTGGTAATTTAACAATTATTTTTACTACCTAGAACATATAAATTTTCAAAAAAAGTATTAGTACAATATAATATATGTATATTTTAATCATTTATCACTGCATTATGACAAAAATCATAAGTGATCTAACACATTTTTAAAAATTCTAACAGATGCCATTCTATACTGAATTTGGATATATTCCACAACAAGTAGAACCTGTAAGTAAATGTATTTTTCATTAAAAAAAGAAAAACTAACTTTGAAACTACTTGCTAAATAAACTATTAAATCTACTAGTGACCTTTAGTCAAAAACTCACCAGGAACACACCTCTAGTTGGACAAAATTGGATTTATCCACTTACTGCAACAGGGGAGGACACACACAGTGAGGAACTGTGGAGTGTGTTAACAGGAAGGATTGGAATAACTTCTCACAGCGTCTGGTCTTGCGTCTGGTCTTGTGTCAGTGATCTGGGGGAGAGTTCAAGTAGTCACATTACTTTTGATTGGGAGTTCTCAAGAACTGGGCTTCCCTGGTGGCTCAGATGGTAAAGAATCTCAAGAACTGGGGGTAGTTCTATGACTGGGTAACTTAACAATTCTTACCTTTTAGGTAAGAATGATGGAGTGAGGCAAAGACCATGACCGGTGATGTATGGCAAAACCAATACAATATTGCAAAGTAATCAACCTCCAATTAAAATAAATAAATTTATATTAAAAAAAAAAAAACAAAACAGAAATTCTTCAGATTATCCAGGACCTAAGGATGCCTGATATTTTCATGCCTTGCACAGGAACCTTGCTGTGGGCAAGATTACCAAGTGCTGTTTTTTTGATTGCACTTCATCATGCTCAGAGGTGACCTTGTCTGATATTGGTATTCTCTAGGATTGTTAAGGTACAACAGGAAAACACCAGCGTCCAGCAGAGAATGTCAGACCAGCTCCTGCAAACACTGCAGCAGAGCTATTGTGTTAGGCCAGTTTCTCAGTGTCAGGAGTTGCTTTTCTCTTTCTCAAATCCAAATTACGATTTTTGTTTTTGAGAAACTAATTGAAGAAGTTGAGAAGGGTATAACCGCCTGAGGTGTGAGATAAATGTTTTATGGATTATTAATTTATACCATTTTAAACTTTGCAACTTTTAAGGTTATGCCAGGAGGACAGCAGCAACCAGCCTTTGATCCCTTCCTAGGCACAGCTCCTGAAATGGCTGCAATGGTAAGTTTCCTTACCACACTTTGATAGTTACTGGAAATCAGCAACTGACAGCCTACAGCTCCTTGCACTATTGTGCATTTTAATGAAACTGTTATTATTGTTCCATCAACAATCATTACTCCTTCAGCCTGTAATCTTTTGCCACACAAGATTCAATTCGCTCAGTTCATCAGATATTTACTGAGGAGCTAATACATGCCAGATATTCTCCATCACTTCAGTTCAGATCAGTCGCTCAATCATATCTGACTCTCTGGGGGCGGGAGGAGAAGGGGACGACTGAGGATGAGATGGCTGGATGGCATCAAGGACTTGACGGACATGAGTCTGAATGAACTCTGGGAGTTGGTGATGGACAGGGAGGCCTAGTGAGCTGCGATTCATGGGGTTGCAAAGAGTGGGACACGACTGAGCGACTGAACTAAACTGAGGCCTCCCTATCCATCACCAATTCCCAGAGTTCACTCAAACTCACGTCCATCGAGTAGATGATGCCATCCAGCCATCTCATCCTCTGTCATCCCCTTTTCCTCCTGCCCTCAATCCCTCCCAGCATCAGAGTCTTTTCCAATGAGTCAACTCTTCACATGGGGTGGCCAAAGTACTAGAGTTTCAGCTTTAGCATCATTCCTTCCAAAGAACACCCAGGACTGATCTCCTTTAGAATGGACTGGATTTTTTCCTCACCCTTATAGCCAGCAGAAGTGTCACCATATTTACAAAAAGAAATGATAAATTTTCAGCATACCAATGCAGGAATTTTCATTCCTTCAACTTCACAAAAACCCACCACAACATTTTTTTTGACTTCTGCTGTGGACCCAATTATTACCACAGAGCTAACAGAAAAGAAGGTAAAGTAATCAAAGATTCTTTTTATGAAAGAAATGGATCTCTAAATAGATAGTATAAAAATAAAGTTCATGCTTGATTTATAGGACTTAGTTATGAAAATCATGACAAAGTTAATATATAGAATATATGGCCTTAACCTTGAATAAGAATACCAATAATTTCTTACAAATAATCTATCAGTATCTAATGTAATTTTTATTTAATAAAAGCTTTTTATACATGTTTTTCTCACTAGGCCAAGACTGATAGCCTGAAGGATCCATAAGATGTTGTCCTAATCATTCAGAGTTTAGGGTAGGTATTTGCCAAGAGTCATGCCTTATGTTCCATGACATATCCTAAATTAAAAGAAAAAAATTGTAAGAATAACTAAAGGTATATACCAAAATGAAAAAAAAAGTTAGTGCTTATATATTCCTACAAAGCTAACAATAATTATGAGCAATTTTATTAGCAAAATTTTTAGTCAAAATAAATTTTGGAGGATAGTGTCTGTCTACACCATATACTTTTCATAAACTCTGAAAACACAAACAACAAATATACTAGGTCCATGTTACAGACATTCTACAGACAGTAAATGCAAAGTGTTATGCTATGCTTAGTTGCCTAGCCATGTTCAACACTTTGCAACCCCATGGACTGTAGGCCACCAGGCTCCTCTGTCCATGGGGATTCTCCAGGCAAGAATACTGGAACAGGTTGCCATGCCTTCCTCCAGGAGATCTTCCCAACCCAGGGATCATATCTGGGTCTCCTACACTGCAAACAGATTCTTTACCATCTGAGCCACGAGTGAAGCTTATATGCAAAGTCAGTTCTCCCAAATCACTACTTCACTTTGCAAGCTAAAAGTCATGCTAATATATCTGTGTTGGTTTGAAATGAAATAAAGTCTCAAAGTAATTTTTTTAAAACGCATAATCACATGGAAATTTAAAATTCCATGATTTTTATATTAACTATTATTTTAATTGATTATCTGTCCTAATGAGTTTCACTGGCTATGAGGCTAGTGGGTGTTTGATAGAAGGGCAGAGTGGGATGGGTCTAACACGTAAAAAAATACGCACTAAAAAGCAAATAATTTGGCCTGAATTGAAAAAGTAAAAAGCAAAGATTTAAAAAATCTGTCCCCTGCTTCCTCTGAGTCTTTTCTGATTTCTCCTTCTATGAAAATGAATACTTAGTGTTCCTTAGATTCAAAAAAGTCGATAAAAATACAACCAGAAGTGAGTAATGTGAGCACCTCTTTAGAAAATTCTCTTCTATAATGTGGCATTGTGTGCAATGCAAGATAATTCAAGCTTTTTAATCAGAAATATTAAAGGGATTTCAGTATGGTGTGACCTTCTGAACCAATGCAAGAAAATGTATAGTTTTATTTCTTTTTAAGCAATTTAGAAAATATCTTGGGAATTTTACAGAAAGCAGTATAATGATATTAAAATGCTCTTTTATTTTATTTTTCAGAAAAAAAAAGATGTGGCAGCACCCTGAGTATCATTTTGTTTCCTTAATATTAATATTGATTCTTTGAAAACTATGAAATTTTTTTGGCTCTTCTCCTGAATTTCTTTTTACTTATAAATAGCACTATACTCTTTAAATATCATAGAAAAGTAATACAATCATTTGATAAGCTTAGATTTACAAAATTACATTTCTTTCTAAATATCTTATCATTGCATAATCTGGAAAGTAACAACTAAGAATAGAGTATCACTGGATTAACTGTATAAGTGCATTAATAAAGGAAAGCTCCTGAAAATGGTGGCATTGATGAGAATAAAGATATCCAGTCATTGGATTTATAAGTGTGGTGACTGACACTGATGAACAAAAGTATGTTCTTAGCTTTGACATATCATCTCATTATTCCTCCCAGGTCCATTCAACTAGATTCCTTCTGATGCAATCCCTATTAGAATCAAAATTATTTGGTGGCAGATCCCATTAAGTGCACATTCCCAATATGACACAGATACATAGAGAGATGGCTGCCATCACCAAAAGGATAGGTCCCCAGGAAGATGTATACTGGTTTGGCGAAGCAACATCTTATACAAAATAAGGCATAGATTTTGAATTTCTTCAGATGTGGCTTTCAATCTGACTTTGAACCTTCAGTAAGGCACTTAACCTGAGTCTCAATTTTCTCAGGTGTAAAACAGAGGTAACAATATCTACCTTTTCTAAATTTCCAAAAGGGCTACATGAAATAACACATGTAAGATACCTGGCTCACATGGCTGTCCCTTGAACAACATGAGTTTAAACTGAAATGAAGTGAAAGTAGCTCAGTCATGTTCAACTCCACAATCGCATGGACTGAAGCCCACCAGGTGCCTCTGTCCATGTGATTTCCTAGGCAAGAATACTGGAATGGGTTACTATGCCTTTCTCTAGGGAATCTTCCTGACTCAGGGATCAAACATGGGTCTCCTACACTGCAGACAAATTCTTTACCATCTGAGTGAAGCCCCTTAAATGGAGGGGGTACCGTTATATGCAGATTTTTCAATAAATACCTACAACCATACTGTATGATCCAAGGTTGGTTGAATCTTTGGATGTGAAACCACATATGTGGTGTTGTTTAGTCACTAGTTCTTGTCCAACTCTTTGCAATCCCATGGACTGTAACCCACCAGTCTCCTCGGTCCATGGAATTTTCTAGGCAAGAATACTGAAGTGAGTTGCCATTTCCTCTTGCAGATCTTCCCAACCCAGGGATCAAACTGAAATCTCCTGAGTCTCCTGCACTGCTGGTAGATTCTTTACCACTGAGCCACCTGAGAAGCACCTGGCAATATTAGAAAAATAAAAGTGAAATTTAGTCACTCAATCCTGTCTGACTCTTTGAGACCCCATGGACTGTAGCCTGCCAGNTTCCTCTTGCAGATCTTCCCAACCCAGGGATCAAACTGAAATCTCCTGAGTCTCCTGCACTGCTGGTAGATTCTTTACCACTGAGCCACCTGAGAAGCACCTGGCAATATTAGAAAAATAAAAGTGAAATTTAGTCACTCAATCCTGTCTGACTCTTTGAGACCCCATGGACTGTAGCCTGCCAGGCTCCTCTGTCCACAGAATTATCCAGGCAAGAATACTGGAGTAGGTTGCCATGCCTTCCTCCAAGGGATCTTCCCAACCCAAGGATCAAACCTGGGTCACATGCATTGCAGGCATATTCTTTACCATCTGAGCCACCAGGGAAGCCAATATTAGGGATTGCAATAATAAATGCTTTGAAAATTACACAAGTTATACAAATACAATATTAACATGCACTTCCTTGAAAAGTGGGCTATACCATATAATTCTTGTAGTCAGTCACTCAGTCGTGTCCAACTCTTTGTGACCCCAGAAACTGTAGCCCACCAGGCTCCTCTGTCCATAGAATTTTTCAGACAAGAATACTGGAGTGGGTTGCCATTTCCTCCTCCAGGGGATCTTCCTGACCCAGGGATTGAGCTGGCATCTCCTGGGTCTCCTGCATTGGCAGGCGGATTCTTTACCACTGCACCACCTGGAAAGCCCTTTTATAATTCTTACTAAGACGACTTACTGGGTTTTAGTGCAATGTATTGCTATGGTAACTGATGCTAAATCACGCTAACAAAACAAGGGATAGGTTACTGTGTGAGAATTTTAACCCTGACTGTAATCGAAAAATTAAATGATAGCAGTTATCCTAAAAAAAGTAAATTTCCTTTTACAGCCCTTGACTACAATTACAATGTGGACAAGAATGGTGCTCACCTTAATCTATATGGTAGAACATAGTCAACATGTAGATCTTAACTCTTTCAACTATTTAATTCCAATTTTCTTAAGATGGTTTTATTATATTTTAAAAGATATCTACTTAATATCATATTTACAAATGCTATCCTAAAACTGACATTAAATTGATATTAAATTAATATCACCAATCTTCTTTCCTTTTCTTACTGCCTTATTCTAGGAAATCTAGATTCTTCTCTTTATATAAAACCCCCTATCTAACGTTATTGGTCTTCAGAGAGAGATGTGACTAATGAACAAGCTACCGTGAGCCCCCAGCTCAGCTTGGCTCTGTGATAGCAGCCCCCACTCCCTCCAAAGCTACTGAGGAATGACCCCAGCGGAGAGGCTGCCCTGTCCAAATAGAAGCTGCAGAACCAGATCCTCTGCCCAACACAGGTCATCACTCACTCCTCATTCCTCATTCTTATCCCCAACCAGGGCCTTCATCTCAACTCTCAGGATGACCCTCAGTCTTCTCACGACTACACAGCCCTTCCTCCTTCCCTCTTGCATTTGCCAGATCCACCACCTCTTTGTATTGCTTCCCACCGAAAAAAAGAGACTCTGTTGGTTAAGGAACCATCTAGGATGGATCAAGGTGAAAGAGACAGGATCTTGCTACCAGGACTGTCCTTGGAACCCCCGATTGATTTCAGAAGGTTTCAGAAGCTACAATATCTAGTACAAATAGTATGCGAGATCAGTCATACCAGATTCCATAAGCATTTCTAAAAGTTTAGTCTGGGACTATAACAGTTTTAAAACATGACAGCACATTTTCACATGTCCTACTTCCATTTGCCTTATAAACTTTTGTAAGAGGATGCTAGTAAAGTTAGAGCTTACTGTTTTTACAGAATTTTTACTATACCAAATTCTTAATTTGTTTCAGAATTCTTACCTCTAATAATAAAAACAACACACTAACGGTTACTTACTTGGGCGATTCTGCACTTTCTCTGTTAAAGCAGAGTTGAGTAGTTCAACAAACAAAGACTCCGACCTTTCTGGCTCATCATCATCCAAGACTGAAACAGTTATTGTTGCCTCACTCTGATTGGCTCTAAAAACAGCAAATCCAGAAGCTGATATATAGTCTTTCCCTTGAGTTGCTCTGGCTAAATTAGGTGGAAAATGAGGTGGTTTTTCCATATCATCCAGTGTTGCATATGTGACTTTAACTTTTCCCAAGAGGCCTTTTAACCTTATTATTGACAACGTGATGTTCTGGGTTGCTTCCTCCACTTTAATAGGTCTATTTTTCTCAGAAAAGATGAAGACCCCATAAGGATCATCACTAGCCAAAACTATTAGTGTGGCGTTAGTATGAACGCCCAGAGAGCCACTGGAGATGCTGAGGATGGTCACAGAGAATGCTTTATCCAGTTCTGGATCTTCATCAGGCAATATTTCCACTGTGATGTTGGCGCTCTTCTGTCCAATCTCAAATGTAACATTGCCAGAGGTGAAGGCCAGATCACCATCAGGGTCAGAGTCTATGCTCCAAAGCAAAATCACTCGAGACAGAGCCCCATGACTTCTCATAATCTTTAAAATATTTAATATTAAAAAATGTTAAAACAGGCATTAAATCCACCAACTTAGAGGTTTGGATATATAAAACAACAGGGTATTAATTTGTGACTTTATTTTATATAAGCTGTTCTGAAGAATATAAGATTCTTGAAGGCAATGCACTACCCATCTTTGAAGACCCTCAGGGAGTCCCACTTAAAATGACTATTGTATGAAATGACAGATTGAAGGAACATGCTTATCTTCTAACTAAACTGCAGCTGTATCATTTCTGCAACTACAACATATATCAGTAATAAAGCAAATGCAATTAACAGTGTATTATATTGTACATTCATGAAAATGTTTACATTCCCTGCAAAGACGGTATACACTTTATTGTAAGGACTAGATGACTGATAATTTTTCTGAAAAGTTAGCCATAAGACTCATTTTTTAAAACAGATTATATTTAATTTCAATATACTATGGAAAACAAAAATTCACCAAAAATATCCTCAACCCAAGGTTATATACTTAAGAAGCAAGAAATGCTTTTGTCAATAGTATGTTAAAAAGAATGAAAAATCTTTAAAGAAAAAAAGTCACTTAAAGTTACTGTTGTGTTAGTCGCTCAGTCTTATCCAACTCTGCAACCTCATGGACTGTAGCCCGCCAGGCTCCTCTGTCCATGGAATTCCCCAGGCAAGAATACTGGAGTGGGTTGCCATTTCCTTCTCCAGGAGATCTTCCCAACCCAGGGATCAAACCTGGGTCTCCTGCATTGCAGGCAGATTCTGTACTGTCTGAGCCACCAGGAAAGCCAGACTTCAAGTTAAGTCCCAACTAAAAGTAATTTTTATACTTAAAATAAGAATGCTGATTCAATTAGAGACAGGAATTTTTATTTTAAAATTTCTTTATAAACTTGATGCTTTCTCTGAATCCTTTTTCTTTTCTTTCTTGAGTAATTAGTTTCCTTTCTAAAGCTGTTTAATTTATTCCACAACAGTTTACTGCAGATCTGCCATAAGAATACAGGAAAGATATATTTTGAGTGGTCTTTCTTCATCCTTTGAATAAAATCTGAGGACACTGAGCAAGCTTCTGTCTCCTCTAAGTTATCTAACAACAGAAGCCTTAATTCCTACTGGATGAATGTAGAGTAGAAACACATATACATACCCCCCCCACACACACACACACACACAGAGACCACATGGAGATGGTATTATTGCTATTCACAAATGTTTTGCATTTTCTTTCCTTTTGGGAAAGATACAAGCCAGGATTACATTTCTCTACCCAATTACTTTCATGTTGTCATGTGACATGCTTTGACCAAAGAAGTTAAATGGAAATGCTGTGAATGACCTCCAGAAAGAAGCTGAAAAGCCAAGTGTTCGGTTTCCCCCAACCACGTCTCCCCAGTCAGTGGAGACAGAAGTATCTACTGAGTTACAGCCTTTGCAACCCTCGGTCCTAAGTGATTGATGACAGCCAACTTCAGATGGGACATAAAAGACGAGTGAAAAACAGATCTTTGTTGTAGTAAGTCAATTAGAATTTGGAGATGTTGCCACAGTCCGTCTGAATTAAGATAGAAAACTATACTTTTATATTAATAGATATTTCTTAAAGAGTTAGGAATCCTCAGAATCACAATGTATGCAAAATGAAACACAAACACAAAAGACAAATCACTGTTTAATTATCAATTTGAATTGTCTGTGCTACTAGATTTGTTAGGGGAAGCACACTGATTGAAACCACCCACCCTGGCCAGGCACCATAGTAACCATTTGCATGAGTTGTTTTATGACAGGAGATCCCGGTAAGGAATATGAACTAATAAGCCACCACCAACCGGAAGAGTTCAGGGAAAGGTCGAAAGGAGACCCTGCGTGTCCGTCCACTTCCCAGAATCCCTCTCGCTAGCATCCGTCTTGGCTGAGCAATGCGTGCACCACCAGGAAAGACTCTGAATTAGAGTGATTGGCCAAAGACCACCCGGAAGCCAACCCATCACCATAAAACCCGAGACTGCAGCCACGCAGCAGAGTGGTTCTCCTGGGCTCCCTTACCCTGCTGCTCTCCACCCGGGTGCCCTTTCCCAATAAAATCTCTTGCTTTGTCAGCACATGCGTCTCCTTGGACAAATTCATTTCCGAGTGTTAGACAAGAGCCCAGTTTTGGGCCCTGGAAGGAGTTCCTCTTCCTGCAACAGATTCAGTCCCCTCCACTTCCATAGAAAAAAATTAACATAAAGTATACCTTAATAATACAATAAAACAGTGTTTAAAAAAAAAAGGTCTAGGACTGGAGGAAAGAATGTACTCACATTGAATATAACTGTACTGTATCCATCTTCTGGTTCAGTTCCGCTGACAACGAGTGACTCAGGGCTAAATTCAAATACACCATGGGCATGGTCAGAGGCTGCAACTGTCACTAGAATTTGGGAAGCCACTCCTAGACTGGCTGCATGAATAAGTTCCAACAAACAGAAGAAAATGTTAATCAGTAATTTACAAACCAAAGGGAAAAGCAAGGAACAACTTTTTGAAAAGAGTTGTACCATTCACTGAGTATGTTCTAATTTGCTTTAGAAAGAGAGGCAGACACAAATGGCTGCCACGATATTCGTGCTTTTATGACCTTCCTCTGTTTGGGCTCCAGTGTGACATACAAGTGCTGTATAAGCACTTGAAGATGAATAAGGAAAACTTGTTTTTCTTTTTCTTCTCTATGAAAGAGAACATTCTTCCACACAGAGCATAGGAGGAAAGTCTCTCACGACCTTTGCTGACCTTGGAAGAACAAGAGCCAAAATGACTCCCACCTTTGTAAAACAGTAGTTGTTCTATGATTTTCACCAACCTGACTACACAGATTCTTGGCTTCCAAATGTGCAGTAATTCTACTCCTATTTTCATCATATTACGATATAATAGATCTATCTTTCCTGGTCTCAGAGTCCAGTCCTATAACTAAAAAGATGCCAAAATCTAAACAAAGAAGTACTTTTGTCCTAGGAAGTATGTTCAGCTTTTATGCTGAACATTAAATATGTGGGCAAGACAATAAGGAATCCCAAAATTAGGACAGTAATTAAATACAGAAGTTACAGGAGACACTGACAGAAGTTAGGAATGAGAGGGGTGGTAACAACTTCTGAAACTAAAATATAAAACCTGACATTGTGAAAAAGAAATGTTTTGTGCATTCTTCAAAAGGAATCTTTTTGAGGGTTAGAAAGAGTTTCCCCTAAAGAAAAACAAATAGTCTATGTATTGTCTCTTTATATGAAAAAATATTTGAGGTAAAAAAAGCTGAACCATATTTATATATACATCTAATTCAAAAGGCATCCTCTTTTCAAATTTCCTTCAATAAATTGGCAATTTATTCTCCCCATTTATTTTCTTCTTAATTTCTCTTTCCCGTGTGTTTTATTAAATGCAGCATATAATGACTCACTTGCTGTTGTAAAGAAAACCAGTATGACACATTTTACATGAAAATATAAATATTCTATTTATCTGTTTTTTAGGTATTCAAAGCTATGTAAAAGCTTTTTCAATAATCACTTTTGTAAATGGTACCAAGCAAAATTTCTGTTATAATTAGAATCAGGAAACTGCATTAGGTTCACAAAGAGAGGAGAGTCTGAGTTTCAGAGGCAGACAGGATTTGATTCTGACTTGATCACTTTCCAGCTAACTTATAATAGCATGGAGTAAATAATACTTGATAAAGCTGAGCTGCTTAATGAGACAAACTATATAAAGGACCTGCATATAACGGATATCAATAAATGGTTAGTATTGTCTCTAAAAAGAAAAGTTAAAATGCAGAACAGTAAAGGGCCTTGGAATGAATAGCTGCTTACCACGTTTGTGATTAGCTGGAAGGAAGAATTCCATGTCCCCATCACCACTACCACTGCCATCAACCCTAAAGAGTTCAGTCACTTCACAAGGAGAAACACAGAGTCACGACCCACACAACATACATTGACACAATGAGAAAATTGAGAGTTCTTAAAACATATCCAGCAAAGAGGAAAATTCAGAAATACAAGACATGCAGTCTTTCAAATAAAACAGATTAGGTGGTAATGGTATAACATTAGTCAAGCTACCAAGTTATAAAACTTTCATTTATAGCTTCAGGAAAATATTCCACATAGGTTGCAACTGGCATTTCCCATTTCGGCCAATTTAACTAGTTTTATTTTTAAATTTTCACTTTTTAGCAGTGTAAATTGTTTTCATCATTTATATAAACATTTTTAAATATTGGTGTGTATATATCAGCCTATACTTAGTCCTATACACCTGTGACAGTCACCTTCCCACTTACAACACTGTGTATTAGTCACTCAGTCATGTCTGACTTTTTGCAGTCCCATGGAGTATAGCCCACCAGGCTCCTCTGTCCCTGGGATTCTCCAGACAACAGTACTGGAGTGGGTAGCCATTCCCTTCTCCAGGGATCAAACCTGGGTCTCCTACGTTGCAGACGGATTCTTTACCATCTGAGCCACCGGAAAAGCCACTTACAACAACTAATTCAAAAATTGGGGAAATGCATCTGACATTTCCCTCTAGCCACACACTTAAGCTCTCACATTTCGGCATCCAGACAAGTGGTCTAGAAACCTCAGCTTCAGACACCAGCTGTAAAACCTGTAAAACCTGGCTGTGACAGACACCAGCTGTAAAACCTTCAGCCAGTCACGAAAGCCCTCGGCACCTCACTCTTCTCACCTATAAAAGGTGCCTGCTGCCTTTTATACAGAACTACTGTAAAAACCAATAAATGATATCGTAGAAAATGAGGGACCCTTGGCAATATATGAAGACTGGTGCTAACTTTACTTCCACTACATCTCAGAAGCCAACCATTATTTTATCAAGTTTTTGCAAACAAAGAAGGCAGGAAGGGCAGCGGTGGAAAAGAAATAAGAGGAGCAAGATGCCATCCACACTGTGTTTCTACCATATCCTTGGTTGCATGTGAGGCTAAGGTCCGCCCTGCTCTTCTGGGCTTCCCCTGCCCAGGACTGGGATACACCAGACACGAGAACTGATGACACCCAAAACCTGAAACAGTCAACAGATTTCAGGGAATATCCAGTGCATGGCTCTGTTTTCATATGAACCACAAGCTACAAGGAAGAGGAGCGAAATTTAATCCCAATGTACCCTGACTAGCATAGAACGCCTCCTCGGGTGGCTGTCATATGTAGAATGGGTCTTACAGGCAAAACTGTGGAATAAGGATTTCTCCTTTGATCCCCACAAAAGCTTAATTCTACAAGCTATTTCCCCTCTTAGGCAGTCCAGCTATGACTCGAGAAATGGAGGCCAGCAGCTAGGTTCCTCTACCTGCAATCCCCACTCAAGGTGGGCTGGGAGGATCAGATTCTCTGGCAGTACTGCCAACTTTGGACAGTGCAAGATTGGTTTTCAAATGAGTACTCATGCCCAATAACACACAACGGTATATATTCTAGAGATATAGAAGGAAGCTCCTCTATAAAATCACAAGTGAACACTATGATCGCAAACAGAATTTCTAAAGAAAATCTGATGTTCCTTATCAATCAATATTAGGTAAGGCTCACTAACATTTTCTCTATTACCCAAATAGTTTTGGCTAGAAGTAACACAAAAAACAACTTTTCAAATACTTTACAGTGACTTCTGATTAACAAAGTCCTTTCATGAAAATAACGATCTGGAAATGGGAGGACTTGTCTCTATGAAAAAAGCAAAGCTGCTACTGTTACAAGACACCAGCCCAGCAGGGTGTCCAGCTTACTTTCGCTGTTTTATGTAGTCAACCAAGCTATGGTGCTATTTAATCATTTCCCTGACTTGTCCTCTCCTTTGGTTTCACCTGCACTTTGCGAGAATAGGGAAGGAAAACATGGGGAAATTCTGTCATACTTAACCCAAAGTCTCATTATCCTAAAAGACAATCTTAATATTTATGTCCTACCCAATTTCTCCCCCTTGGATGGCTTATTCAGTACTATGACTTTCTTCATCAAAACAAAAAATAATGACAAGATAATAATACCAGCTTTTGTAAGGGAAGAGACTGATCTGATGAATACCAACTCTCAAATTCTTACACTTATAAAGATTATAAGGTACACATCTCATGTATTCTATAACCCCCCAGCAGCACCTGATAATCAAACCCAGTGATACTTCTGCAAAGAAACATATACACTTAATCTATCTGGGATAAATAAAGACTATAAGCACCCTCTCTTCAACAGAGGAGTTTTGTCACAAAATGGATTTTTTACTCCAAAAGTCTGTGATAAATCAGAGTTTTCAGCATATTAGAAATGAGAATATTGTTAATCTGCTTTATTGATAATTACTTCATAACAGGTTTCCTAAAGGGATTAATTTTGACCTATTCTACAACTGGATATAGCTAAAGGAGCTACTGTGAAAACTGAAATAAGGAAGAAGGAGAGATGATTTTACAGGCACCTACTGTAAATGATAACCATAATTTGGTGATTCAATATAATTAAATTATTTCACTGTAAAAGCACATCAACTTTAGGAAAAGACCAAAGGATAATGAAAGAGGGAAAACCAGCACAATAGGTTAATTCAAAAGAAACTTATTTACTTAATCCAGTATCATGGTGAGTGTGGGCAAGTAAACATTTGATATTTTGGAGTCTCCATTCTTACCTCCTCCTTCCAAGTTTAACAACTCAACTTTAAAGGATTTCTCCAATTCAGGAATAGAATTATCAGTAATATTTACAGAAATGTACTTAAATCTTTCTCCTGGTTGAAATTCTAAGGTACCAGCAACACTCTGAAATATAAATAAAAGGTTTGTTCATTAGATTATAATTATTTTGTGTATGAATGTATAGGATGAGAATGTTTACTATGCCCCAGATTGTTATAAATACTGAAACAGATGAAGATAAATCTAAAATTGAAAACATTTAAGTGGCTATGAACAGTGATTAACATAAATTCTAAATGAATACTCTCAAACTAATTTCTCTTACTTGCCTATTCATCAAAAAACTATTAAGGCAAATAAATCTGTACAGGTAAAATCCACAAATTCCTAAAAAATGAATTCAATGAGATATATGAAATTCTTCTGATTAAGTATACTGAGAACTATGCAGTTTACATCACTGAGTAATTTAAATACTAGGGTATAATAATAATAATGGCATTTTCATTCCAAAAATTTCCCCTAGCAATAATAAATATTGATCCACTGGGCATTAGTCGGTCTTTGATCACACTCAAATGAAATTCATAATATAGATTTCCCACCAGAAAAATTCATAACTAAGAGAAAAATAAAGAATTAATTGAAGTCTTAAGGTCCTTTTTTCTCCCATTACCTAATATAAGCATTTTCCCCTCAAGTCATGAGAATAAATTTTAAAGATGTTTAAATTTTTCTGTGGTTAGGTTTTGTGTACAACTATATTTCATCCTGTGGAACAATTAATGATCCTAAAACTAAACTGAGGAACCCAAGTACCAATCCACTTAATCACTCATTTATTAATTTTTTTACAATATCTTCAAACACATAGCATGCGCATGACATCATTTAGGATGCTTAGGACTCAAAAATAGTCAAGACATATCTCTATCTCCATGAATATATTCCAGAAAGAGTGTTAAGTACAGGATAGAAAACAGTGGCTATAGAAGACATATTGCAGGCTCAAGAGAAAAAAAGTACCTTTGCCTAGTGTCCAGTTATCAAAGGAGTAATTCTACAAGTCTTAACAACAGAAATAACATTTGACTGTCTTAGGAAACCATAGTATTTAACCCTCGCAATATCTTACATAATTGGCCACTCCCTCACTTTCTGGTATTCCATGATATCATTCCTACTTTTTTTGGCTCATCCTTGTGTTCTTTGCAATTTTAACATTCTCCTAGGACCTGAAAAAGCCATTCTTCATCAGATTCTCTCTAGACTCTTTCTCTAGACAAGGCTATACCATATTCTAAGCTTTAATGTCACATGTACGTTTCCAACTCCCAAAGTTCTACTGGCAGACCTTATTTTATTTCATTTCACTTTATTATACATTGCAGACAGTTGTTTTTGTTTTTCACAAATTAACAGTGTGTGGCAACCCTGCACAGAACAAGTTTATTTGGTACCATTTTTTCCAGTAGTGTTTGCTCACTTCATATCTGTGTCACATTCTGGTAATTTCTGCCATAGTTCAAATTTTGTCATAATTGTTATATTTTCTATTGTGATCTGTGATCTTTGATGTTACTATTATAATTGTTTGAAGGCATAGGGAAAGACACCCATAGAAAATAGCTAATTTAATACATGTCACATGCATTCTGACTGCTCCACTGACTATCCATTCCCCCATCTTGCTCCCTCTCCTGGGGCCTCCTATTTCCTTAGATACAACAATATTGAAACTAGGCTTATAAGTAACCCTACAATGACTTCTAAGTGTTCAAGTGACAGGAAGAGTCATATGTCTCTCACTTTAAATCAAAAATTAGAAATGATTATTAAGCTTAATGAGAAAGACATGTCAAAAGCTGAGATAGGCCAAAACCCATACCCCTTCAGCCAGATAGTTAGCTAAGTTTTAAACGCAAAGGAAAAGTTATTGAAGGAAATTAAAAGTGCTACTCCAGTGAACACATAAATGATAAGAAAACAAAACAGTCTATTGATGATATGGAGAAAGTTTTAGTGGTCTAGATAGAAGATCAAGCGAGTCACAACATTCTCTTAAACCAAACCCTAATCCACAAAAGGCCCTAACTCTCTTCAATTCCATAAAAGCTGAGGGAGGTGAGAAAGCTGCAGAAAAAAGGTCTGAAGCTATCACAGGTTAGGTCATAAGATTGACAGAAAGATGCTAACTCCACAACACAGCACAGAAGTACAAGGTGATACTGTAAGTGCTGATGCAGAAGCTGCAGCAAGTTATCCAGGAGATCTAGCTAAGATAATTAATGAAGGTGGCTAAACTAAAGAGTCTTTCAATGTAAATAAAACAACCTAATATTGGAAGAAAACATCACTGAAGACCTTCAAAACTAGAAAGAAGTCAATGGCAAGATTCAAAGCTTCAAAAGACAGACTAACTTTCTTATTAAGGGCTAATGCAGCTGGTAACTTTAAGTTGAAGTAAATGCCCATTTACCATTCCAAAAATCCGAGGGCTCTTAAGAATGATGCTAAACCTACTATACCTGTGCTCTATAAATGGAACGCTAAAGCCGGGATGACAGCACATCTGTTAACAACATAGTTTACTAAATATTTAAGCCTATTGTGGAGAGCTAAGTCTCAGAAAAAAAAAAAAAAATCCCTTTCAAAATATCACTGCTAACTACAAGAGATCTGATCATCCAGGAGTTCTAATGGAGATGTACAAGATTCATATTGTTTTCTTGCCTGCTAACACAACATTCATTCAGCAGCTCATAGCCTGAAAATTCTCAGAAAGGTCTCCAAAGGTATTAACTTTCTGACAGTCATGGAGGATACAAACATATTTTTTCATTTTGTTTTAGTTATTAAAGAAAATGATAATCCAACTGGAGATTGAAGATGGCCATATATGTCAAATCCACAACTAACAGCATACTCAATGGAGGAAAGCAGAAAGCATTTCCTCTAAGATAAGAAACAAGACAAGGATGCCTACTCTCACCCCTTTTATTCAACAAATAATTTTAGAATTTGTCTGAAACACAAAAGACCTCAAATGGCCAAAACAATCTTGAGAAGGACAGAGCCGAAGAAATCACACTCCCTGACTTCAGACTATACTAGAAAGCTACAGTAATCAAAACAGTATGGTACTGGCACAAAAATGGACACAAAAACCAATGAAAGCAAAAGTAAGCAAGTCAAAACTAATAAGACTTCCAAGCTTTTGCAAACAAGAGATCTGATCATCCAGGAGTTCTAATGGAGATGTACAAGATTCATATTGTTTTCTTGCCTGCTAACACAACATTCATTCAGCAGCTCATAGCCTGAAAATTCTCAGAAAGGTCTCCAAAGGTATTAACTTTCTGACAGTCATGGAGGATACAAACATATTTTTTCATTTTGTTTTAGTTATTAAAGAAAATGATAATCCAACTGGAGATTGAAGATGGCCATATATGTCAAATCCACAACTAACAGCATACTCAATGGAGGAAAGCAGAAAGCATTTCCTCTAAGATAAGAAACAAGACAAGGATGCCTACTCTCACCCCTTTTATTCAACAAATAATTTTAGAATTTGTCTGAAACACAAAAGACCTCAAATGGCCAAAACAATCTTGAGAAGGACAGAGCCGAAGAAATCACACTCCCTGACTTCAGACTATACTAGAAAGCTACAGTAATCAAAACAGTATGGTACTGGCACAAAAATGGACACAAAAACCAATGAAAGCAAAAGTAAGCAAGTCAAAACTAATAAGACTTCCAAGCTTTTGCACAGCAAAGAAAACCATCCACAGAATGAAAATACAACCTATTGAATAAGAGAAACTTTTTCCAAATAATATGACAAATAATGGATTAATATCCAACATATATATACAATTCAGACAACTCAACATTTAAAAAATCAACTCAATTAAAAAATGGGCTTAAAGAACTGAACAGATATTTTTCTAAAGAGGAATGTAGATGGACAAGCACATGAAAAGATGCTCAACATCGTCAATCATCAGGGAAATGCAAATCAAAACCACAATGAGATATCACCTCACACCCATCAGGATGGCTGACATCAAAAACAGCACAAATAACAAATGTTGTCAAGGATGTGGAGAAAAAGGAATTCTCACATGCTACTGGTGGAAACGTAAATTGGTACAACCACAGTGGAAAACATGTTTGGGAGTTCATGTAAAAAAATAAATAAAATTTTAAAAAAAAATCAAAAAAAAACTAAAAATAGAACTGTCATATGATCCAGCAATTACACTCCTGGATATATGTCCAGGATATATATTCTCTGGATGTAAATTCACTAAAGAATATAAATTTACTATTTTGAGGAGACAGCTATATTTCCATGTTCACTGAAGCATTATTCACAGCAGCCAAGATATACAACCTAAATGTCTGTCAGCAGATGAAAAAAGAAAATTATATAGATTCATAAATACACTGACAGACAGACAGAAAGAACAGAATATTATTCAGCCTTAAGAAAAGAAGGGGTCTTCCCTAGTGGTCCAGTGATTAAGAATCCATCTTCCAGGGAGGGGGCGTGGGTTCCATCTCTGGTTGGGGAACTAAGATCCCACATGCCAAGTGGCACAGACAAGAAAAAGAAGTAAATTCTGTCATATACAACAACAGGGATGAACCTAGAGAACATTATGCTAGGTAAAATAAGCCAGACAAATACTTCATGATCTCACTAATACATGGAATCTAAAATAGTCAAACTCACGGAAGCAGAGACCAGCCTAGAAGAGTGCTTGCCAGGAACTGGGGGAAGGGGAAAATAAGGAGATGTTTACCAAAGGATACTTCCAAAGTTTCAGTAATGCAAGGTGAATAAGTTCTGGAGCAGTACTATACTATACACCTGAAATCTGCCAAGACAGTAGATCTTAAACTTCCTGAAAGAAGCGAGAAAGGAAGGAAGGAAAGAAGGGAAGGAAAACATTATCTATGTGAGGTGATGGATATGTTAATTAGCTTGACAGTGGTCATTATTTCAGACAGTATATGTATATCAAAATATCAAGTTGTAAATCTTAAATATATATAATTTTATTTGTTAACTATACCTCAATAAAGTTAAAAAAAAAGTGCTTGCCAGGAACTGGGGGAAGGGGAAAATAAGGAGATGTTTACCAAAGGATACTTCCAAAGTTTCAGTAATGCAAGGTGAATAAGTTCTGGAGCAGTACTATACTATACACCTGAAATCTGCCAAGACAGTAGATCTTAAACTTCCTGAAAGAAGCGAGAAAGGAAGGAAGGAAAGAAGGGAAGGAAAACATTATCTATGTGAGGTGATGGATATGTTAATTAGCTTGACAGTGGTCATTATTTCAGACAGTATATGTATATCAAAATATCAAGTTGTAAATCTTAAATATATATAATTTTATTTGTTAACTATACCTCAATAAAGTTAAAAAAAATAACTTTCAAAAGAACATCAGTATAAGACTGAAATATTTCTTTAAGAGAATGCAGAGAAGACAGTACTAAGCTGAGTTGAGATGCCCCATGGAAGGTATTTGATACCAAAGTAGCTAAAGATGAAATAAATGTCAGGGCAAGAGAAATATAACTTGCCCAATAAAACAAATCAGAAAACTTTGCCAACTGCAATACGGCCGAAATTAACTGAATTCACTTAGCCACGTTTTCTGGAATTTGGGAGAAAAAGTATGCACAAATTACTGAAGACTACACCCTTGTACAGGTCTTATTAGGAATAAAAGGAAAACCAAGATAATTAATATTAAATTTAAAGAAAAAGATTCTTTGGGAAAACAAATGTTGAAGGATATAAAATACTTCCTGAGAAGTATAGCCAAGAAGAAATTATGAGCATTCACTTAATATGAGAGGTGGTGATAATAAGACTACATAACATTCAGGGTTACTATATATGTGTCACATACAGTACATGACACTTAAAACTGCCATCAATCCTCAGGGTGACCTGCCCAACAGATAATTTCCTCTCTCTTACCAATAAGGAAACTGAGGTCAGGAAAGACTGAGTCTCCGTAAAGGCCACACATTTAGAAGCTCAGTTTAAACCCAGTTTCCAAACTGGTTTTCGTTTTTTTGCCAGTACCACACTGGTTTTCACTTGGAGAAAAAAATGAAAATTGAAATGACATAGACACATAATTTCTTTACAATTTTGGTTGTGTTCGACAGACACAGACAAGGGGATTTAAAATGTGTACAAAACATAATTTTTTAATACATATGGTTAAAACTTAGAAGACTAAAATAATACAATGAAGACTACGACAGATAAAAGGGACAAGAGAAATCAATCGGATAGCTATTTAAGTGTCAGACTTTGGGGGACAGAAATACTTTAAATTCACATAAATTTAAAGGCTTCACATAAATCTCAAATCATCAGTGCTTCTTTCCTTGTTTAATAAGCTGCACGTACAGTGTCAAGCCCCTTGCAATCCTCGAAGGGGCCTGTGTCTGTTCTACAAGTGTATGCACTGCTTCAAAAGGATTAAGGGATTTACCTGGTAGTCTTCAGGACTGAATGCTGTCAGTGACACTGTTCTATATTCTGCCATAACCCTCCCCAGGAGCCCTTGCGCACGGACAACCAGCAACCTAACTTCTCCATCTTCCTCCCGCACGGTGATGTGGGGAACACCGCTTGCAGGCAGGGTCATCGTGTCCTCAGGCTGCGGAGGCGGCCCAGTGGAGAACTGTAGCAAGCCTGGCAGATACAAAGAGAAGCGGGCATATTTGCCCCAGTTATCTGTGGAAGAATTTCATGCACACTTGAAACAATCTTACACAATTATTTTGATCACCAGGATAAAATTCAGAAGGCTCTCCTTTAGAAAAGACCTCAGTGAAGATTTGATTAACATGCTTTTGACACAGAATATGGCAGGAAGCTTTCAGGATATTAAAAACCAAAATGACAACTTTCCTTGTCTCTATCCAAAGAAAACTTTTTTTAAAGGAAACGTCAATAAAAAGAACAGTGATGGAGTTTTACAATATATATTATTACACTTTTACTCATATTTGTCTCTATAATTCATCCTTAAACATATAGCAAAACAAAATTAATGGCACCCAAAAGGACTTGCAATTCATTTCTTTGAAAATTTAAGTATTTAAAATGAGTTGAAGAACTTCCCAGGTTTCCTACACAGATTTTTTTATTGGATGCTTTCCTACAAAAGAACTGCTACTTTTCAGTGCAGAAAACAGTCTCAACTTATAACAGACATCTGTTACAGTCACCCAACTAAGAAAATTATCACTTTTCAGCATAAGGCCAAAATAAATTAATACAAACAGACAGTGATAACTCTACTTCTTGAAGTCTAACAAAACATAAATTATAAAGTACTTCAATCAGATGTTAACATATCACAGTAGGATAGTTTTTAAAACTAAAACTTTTGATAGCCATGAATAAAAATATTTTGATTTTCACTTAAAATAGTCCTTCATATACTTTATAAAATATATTTTAAACTTTAGAAATTGGTTCTTGTATCTCATACACACTGTCCCTCAAAATGGCAGCTTAGAAGTTCAAGAGCTTAGAAGGTTAGAGACCCAAAGGAGGTCTACTTCAATCATCAGCAAAAGTCCCTTAAACTCTTAACAAGGGCAAATATACCCAGATAAGGGAAGACTATTCTTGCACAAGGCCTTGGTTACCATATGGATGATCACTCGCTTTGATGGTGATATCTGTTGTTTCCTTTTCAGGGTCTATGCTTGCACCACTGGTGGGAGTCGAACCTATTTTCCCATCTCCAGGAATCGCAGAAACCAAGGTCACACGGAAATACTCATTAAGCTCGGGAATATCATCATCAAGGACATAAATATTCAGGACCTTTAAATACAAAAATCCAGAGGCACTAAGCAATGATGCAAGTAGAAATTATTTACCACTCAACCAGAAGAAAATAAAGCAGCCAACTGAAGTTACTTCCTCATGTGAGAGATTTCTACAAAAACCTATACATCAAAACACAGAGAGAGAGAGATCTGAGAAATTAACTCTTTAATCAGTAATGGTACTGAACAGTAATATTTTCTGTATAAAAATATCCTAGTTATGTATTAATACCATAGCATATGTGATATAGTGATATACCTGTATCATATATTCTTTGTACCAAAGACAGCAGTATTACCAACCTCAGGGCATAGAATTCCTACTTAAAGAACTGCACATTATCTGTTAGGATGTGGTAGGATTGTAGAAAAGGGCAACATGTTTAGTTATTGCCTAAGGAAAGTCTGACATACCTAGAGGTAGCATGCTAGAAAACAGATTTACAATAGACCCTAGAAGTCTGGCATACACAAACTACCCAGAAACATTTGGAAAAGAAATAGCAATAATTCAGCCATGTTCTGCAAAATGTAAGTCAAAATTAAAAGTGAAAAAATGATTCCTCTCTTCTATCAACTGAACAAGCATGTTGACATCTACCATGGGCAATTTCTAGTCCAGAGACTTAAGAGTCTTCTGTAGGAGAGAGACCTGTGGAAAAACATTTAAAATGCAATGTAAAAATGTCATAGAGTTTTGTACAAAATAAACTGAGAACAAAACAATCTGCTCTACCCGTGTCTCCTGTATTGCATTTCGTGTACTGTAGGTGGATTCTTTTTCCCCGAGCCACCAGAGAAGCCTCTATCTAGTAAAGGTTTTACAATAGACAGGTTTGAAGCAAGTCTTAATGAATTAGTTGTAGTTGTAAGTAATTATGGGGAAGGGCAAGTAAAAGAAACAAGAGCAGGAAAGAATAAGATATCTGGGGAACTACAATTAGACACTAAGGCTGGAATGGGAGGGAAGGCTGGATGGATAAACAAAGGTCAAGATTATAGGGACCTGTCAGGGTATCATTAGAAAAATGAACTTCATTCCATAGCGAGTAAAGCAAAACTGAAGAATCATAAGCAGGAGACAGACAAAATGAGAACTGCGTTTTAGAATCAGTACCAAGGCAGAACGTAAACAGAGCAGACAGAGGCAGAAAGGGTGCAAAGGGCTGAGCTAGGAGGTGACGGACCAGAAACACTCAGGGTCTAAATTAGTGCAGGGACAAAGGAGATGAGAAAAAGAGATGGATCTGAGATTTGTTCTGGGGACAAAAGACCCAGATCTTAAAGACTCAGCAAAGGGAGTGAGGGATAGGAAGGAATGATGTAAGATTTCCTGGTTTCTTCGAGAAAAGAAGGTGACTACCATCTGAAAATAGACTAACTCCAAATGCAAGTCTCAAACACTAGTCATTGGGCCTAAAATCATTTGGAGAGCCTTTTTTCTAATGTAGTTTTTCTACCACTAGGCCCAAGGCAGAACCTGAATTCGGTTTCAATGTTCATTTTGATCAGAATTTTAATAAAGTAATATATGGAATGGCCAATGTGCTCAGAGGAGAAGCATAAAACTGACACTTCTACTCAAAGCTTGTCATTGTTCCTGAGCTAGAGAAAACAGAAAGTGGCGATGGCAGCCCACTCCAGTCCTCTTGCCTGGAGAGTCCCATGGGCGGAGGAGCCAGGTGGGCTGCAGTCCATGGGGTCGCTGAGTCAGACATGACTGACTTCACTTTCACTTTTCACCTTCATGCCTTGGAGAAGGAAATGGCACCCCACTCCAGTGTTCTTGCCTGGAGAATCCCAGGGACGGAGGAGCCGGGTGGGCTGCAGTCCATGGGGTCCCTAAGAGTCAGACACGACTGAGCAACTTTACTTTCACTTTTCACCTTCATGCACTGGAGAAGGAAATGGCAACCCACTCCAGTGTTCTTGCCTGGAGAATCCCAGGGACGGAGGAGACTGGTGGGCTGCCGTCTATGGGGTCGCACAGAGTCGGACACGACTGAAGTGACTTAGCAGCAGCAGCAGCAGACTTAAGATTTAACACATCTCGCCCCCAAAAAGCAAGCTGACAAATGTTACTACGAAAAGCAACACCAAAACATCAAGCTGTCCATTAAAAATGAAGCAATTAATAATTTTTCAAGTGTTGAATAATACCAAAGTAACTGTTCATTTTAGTGAAATGAAGAGTTTCAAACTGAAGACCATATCAAGTTATAAATGTATTTCATACAGTGACTCAGTATATAAATCAGTGTCTTCCTTTATTTTGCTATACCCTCTACTTTCTAGTCTATTTTTTAAATCTTGATCATAACTCACTAAATTGATTTCAAAACTAACAGACCATTTAAAAACACATTTCAAGTTCTTGCATTGTGGCAAACACAAACACACACTTTTAGACCCTCTGGCAGCTAGGTTTCTGGAAGCAATTTAAGTATACTTTTAAATACACTCCCTCAGATATCTAGAAAGCAACAGCAAAACTACTGTCTGTGCTGGAAAGCACAGTCACAGAGCATCAGCAGACACTCCAGGATCCAGTCTCTGGCTTGGTAAGACTGAGAGGCTGCTGCAGATTCAGTAGGCAGGGTGCTACAAACCAACACCTTTATTCAGTGCTATTACTGTTGCTTTAAAGGTCAATTTATTTTCCAAAGAACTTGTAAAATGATTGAAGACATTACTTTAAATAAATCTTGACAGCAGCCCATATGACTATCTGCTTAACCAAAATCTTATTTATTAACTCTTATCTCTTCCAAATATATGTGAACCCACTGTATAAAACAGTGGCTCCCAGTTACACTTTTATTTCATAGTTGGTAAATTTTCCAGTAGAAAAATTTGAGGATCAACTCTGTTTTCCAAGGAGGAACATTAAAAAATGACCACATACTGCTATTATTATTTGATTTGAGTATTCCAAATCCAAAAGAGAAATGAAGAAAACATTCAAAAATAGTCCTTTAAATTGAATGATTTCAGCCTCATGAAAACTTACTCATAGTCCTCACTGTATCGATTTTCAGTAAAAATATTTATCATTGCTCTCTCCCCAGACCGCTTTTGGGGAACTTTTGTTTTAACATTTTTTTTCTTTTTTCCCCAAAGTATAGATATTTGGCCTCTCTTCTTGAGCTTCAACTCTTTAAATCTTAAGAATATTTCAAATTTGCCCTAATTTCATCTTTTTCATCCAGTCAACACCTACGTAAGTCCCTTAAAAATTTCTTCAAAGATTACATTTCCAAGTCTTAAATATTTATACTATTTATCACTGATGACCTATAAGCTATCTGTATTTCTAATGAAAAACTATGCTGATACAAATATTCCAACATATAAGACTAAAAGAATATAAGAAAATTTTCGATACAGGAGAAGGTCTCATTTTGATTTCACTTATAAGAATTGTCACTTATTTCTGAAGTATATATTCAGAAATCAGACTCTGGTTCACAGCAAGTGTTTGGTAAAACTGGTGATCTTTTACTTTCAAAACAAAGAAAAATTACCTATTTTTCCAAATTTAAAAATAAAATGAGATTACAGTTAAAAGAATTCCGCTTGGCTGACTGACAGAATTCTTAATAGTATTGAATTTTTAAGTATTAAGAATTTTGCAGTTTCCCACTCTATTGGTAATAACAAAAAACATGTAATGATAAACCCTCATGCCATACCACTTTTATTATATGTAGATTAAACAATAGGTGAAACTATGACTGGTGGCTCAGTGGTAAAGAATGCCAGTGCAGGAGAGGCAGGTTTGATCCGGGGTCAAGAAGATCCCCTGGAGCAGGAAATGGAGGACACCTACTCCAGTATTCTCGCCTGCGAAATCCCTTGGACAGAGGAGTGTGTGGGCTACAGTCCATGGAATCACAAGACTCAGACTCAACTTGGCGACTAAGCAGTGACAAAATTATAACACACATTATTCCACGTTCTTAATGTTTCTTTTGCAAAAATAAATACAAAATATTTTAGACCATGAGATATACCTGATCACCTAAATATTCTAAATTGCTTAAAAAGCAGGACGCTAAAAATAAATTACACAACAAATGGATAAAGAGAAGCTTCCCAAGAGGTTTTCAAAGAAAGAAAGAAGGTAGGGTTTACCTCTGATCTCTGCCAAGGAAGGAACGTGATACTTCCACTGGCATTAGCAAAATCATCAACAAGGTAATTAACACCATCAGATTCGATCTGTGAGATAGTGTAAAAAACATGCACATAATCCAGCGCTCCTCTGGTTCTCTCCACTACACAGGAAACGGTGGATCCCTCCTCTGCAATCTGAAATTGAACATAAACTCTTTGTAAGCATATACTGATTCAAATCAGTGATAAAATTACAAAAGCGTTCATGAAATTCTTTCACTATGAACTTTATTCTATAACTTTCTACATCTGTAAGGAGGCCTCTACATTCTTCCAGATATATCTCTGACTGCTAAAAAGTATTTACAATCATTGGTTTTCCGGTTCATTCCTTTAAAAGGATAAATAAACGCAAAACAGCAATAATTAACTATACCACGTAATTCATTCATTGAAACCTCTCGGGTCTGGCACTGTGCTAGTTTTTTGTTTGTTTGTTTGTTTGTTTTTTTGTACGTAAGTCTAAAGAGGAAAACAAACTCATGATCTTATGATGAGTTTAACACTGAAGTTAAGGGTAGAGAGTGGAACATGACATCAGGGATAACTTTTTAGGCATAAACGTAAGAAGTAATCAAGAGTATTTGGTGAAATCATTTGGAGGTGATACAAAGTATCCAGTGGGGAGAACCTTGACAAATTCCTGGTGGGGAGACAACAGGTACAGGAAGGCACTGATACCATAATTAATATATTTTTGCTATTTCTGACATAAATACATATATGTGTGTTTACATACACGTTGTGTGCATTTTTGTGTGTGGAAAACACTTTTATCTATACCTTAAGATAATGTTTAGCAATTACATGGAGTAGGAAATTGGAATACCTTACGTCTTCATATTCTTGTTCTCCCAATTCTATTTTTATAATATAAATACGTAACTCATAAAAAAAAAGAACTAAAGCTGAATAAACAGAACTCAAACTATAAATCTTAATATTTAATGTCATTTTAAAATTGTTCATATCAATCTTAAGCACCTCTGATCAACATTAAATACAGCTATTTTGGTACTAACATCAGAGCTGAAGTAAACAGACTTGAAATTTGTCTGCTAACAGGGAACAGTCAGTCATCAAGGAGCACGGAAACACCAGTTGTTGTTCCAGTAAACCCTCTGAGTTTCACTGAGCATCAACACCCCTACTGCCTCACGGCAAATATCAAGCATCCCAAGGAGCAGTATTGTTTAACTCCTTTATTTGCCTGTTCATCCACTAGCAGAAGTCCAAAACGACCACATGGTTGTTCAGAAACGGCCTTTAGTCTGTTTCCTGATGGACATAGTCTATCTCCAGGCCCAACCAGAGCTTCTAGTCCAGTGGAGTCTAAATCCAGCAGGAGGTGATGGAGATTCAGTCCTGCTACTACCTCTTGCTTCCTGTGCTATGTGGTCTAATCTCTGGAGACACTGGGTACACACACTAGCTCCTGGAGGACAGCACCCGACCCTTCAGGATGTTTTCCCTGCGCTGGTACTTTGGCTGAGTTTTCAACAGGACATTCCACTGTTACACTAGGCCCACTGCTTCAGGTGATGTTGTACATACACAGACAATGGAGTATTGGCCATAAAAGAGAATGAAATGCTGCCATTTGCAGCAACATGGATAGACCCAGAGACTATACCACGCGAAGCAAGTCAGAGAGAGATAAATATTATCTGTTATCACTTATGTGTGGAATCTAAAAAATAAAACCAGTAAACTATCTACAAAACAGAAACAGGGAACCCCCTGGTGGTCCAGTGGTTAAGAATCAGGCTGGTACTGCCATGGACCCAAATTCAATCCCTGGTCAAGGAGCTAAGATTCCACAAGCTGTGTGGAGCTGGGAAGAAAAACAAGCCAGAAACAGACTCACAGACACAGAACACTTATGGTGACCCAAGGGGAAAGGGCGTTAAGAGTAAATTAGGGGTATGGGCAAACAGATAAACACCACCTTATATAAAATGAACAACAAGGATTTACTGTATAGCGCAGGGAACTACCTCATGCAAAGATGGGCTCAAGAAAGGACAGAAAGGGTATGGACCTAACAGAAGCAGAAGGCATTAAGAAGAGGTGGCAAGAATACACAGAAGAACTGTACAAAAAAGATCTTCACAACCCAGATGATCACGATGGTGTGATCACTCACCTAGAGCCAGACATCCTGGAATGTGAAGTGAAGTGGGCCTTAGGAAGCATCACTATAAACAAAGCTAGTAGAGGTGATGGAATTCCAGTGGAGCTATTTCAAATCCTAAAAGATGATGCTGTGAAAGTGCTGCACCTCAATATGACAGCAAATTGGAAAACTCAGCAGTGGCCACAGGACTGGAAAAGGTCAGTTTTCATTCCAATCCCAAAGAAAGGCAATGCCAAAGAATGCTCAAACTACCACACAATTGCACTCATCACACACTCTAGTAAAGTAATGCTCAGAAGTCTCCAAGCCAGGCTTCAGTACATGAACCGTGAAATTCCAGATGCTCAAGTTGGTTTTAGAAAAGGCAGAGGAACCAGAGATCAAATTGCCAACATCCGCTGGATCATGGAAAAAGCAAGAGAGTTCCAGAAAAAACATCTATTTCTGCTTTATTGACTATGCCAAAGCCTTGGACTGTGTGGATCACAAGAAACTGTGGAAAATTCTGAAAGAGATGGGAATACCAGACCACCTGACCTGCCTCTTGAGAAACCTGTATGCAAGTCAGGAAGCAACAGTTAGAACTGGACATGGAACAACAGACTGGTTCCAAATAGGAAAAGGAATAAGTCAAGGCTGTATACTGTCACCCTGCTTATTTAACTTATATGCAGAGTATATCATGAGAAACGCTGGGCTGGAGGAAGCACAAGCTGGAATCAAGATTGCCGGGAGAAATATCAATAACCTCAGATATGCAGATGACACCACCTTTATGGCAGAAAGTGAAGAAGAACTAAAGAGCTTCTTGATGAAAGTGAAAGAGGAGAGTGACAAAGTTGGCTTAAAGCTCAACATTCAGAAAACTAAGATCATGGCATCTGATCCCATCACTTCATGGCAAATGGGGGGGTAACAGTGGAAACAGTGTCAGACTTTGTTTTTTGGGGCTCCAAAATCACTTTAGATGGTGACTGCAGCCATGATATTAAAAGACGCTTACTCCTTGGAAGGAAAGTTATGACCAACCTAGACAGCATATTAAAAAGCAGAGAGACATTACTTTGTCAACAAAGGTCCATGTACTCAAGGCTATGGTTTTTCCAGTAGTCACATATGGATGTGAGAGTTGGACTATAAAGAAAGCTGAGCACTAAAGAATTGATGCTTTTGAAATGTGGTGTTGAAGAAGACTCTTGAGAGTCCCTTGGACTGCAAGGAGATCCAATCAGTCCATCCTAAAGGAGATCGGTCTTGGGTGTTCATTGGAAGGACTGATGTTGAAGGTGAAACGCCAATACTTTGGCCACCTGATGCAAAGAGCTGACTCACTGGAAAAGACCCTGATGCTGGGAAAGATTGAAGGCAGGAGAAGGGGACGACTGTGCTCTACCTCCCAAGGAAGGAGAGAGCTTACAGGACGCTGTGGCCGGGCGCCCTGGCGAGCCCCCACCCCCTCTATGCCAACCTTTAAAAATTTATCCAACACTTTCTGATTTAAGGCAACCACCCCACCTCCACTTGCACTTTCCAGGAATTCCCCACTTTGCCTCCAAAGCCTCCTAGAACATTGCCTAAGGTTGAAAAAGATAAAGAGATTTTTTAAAAAACAAAGGAGTTTTTAAAGCAGAGGCATACGCAATATACAGAGCCTGCTCCTTGTAGAAAACCCCCTCAGGGGGCCTCACCCAAGCAAAAAAGAAAGAAAAATAATCATAATAAAAAAGATTCTATAAATAAAAAATGTTTCTCCTGTGGTCAAATGGGACATTTTTGCCGGCAATGTCCTGCTAAACAGAGACAACAAGCCATGCCAATCAACCCCAGATAGCTCAGGACTAGACCTCAGTTCCACCACTGCAACAATATTAACCCCTCTGATGGCTCTCTAACTTGCCTGACAGGCTTAACCAGACTTTTACAGATACGCATATGATTGTTCACAGCCTCCCAATTGTGAGAGGCACGGGAAGCCTAAAACATAGAGCCTTTCAGAGTTAAAAGTTATTAGAGTAGTGCTGGTGTAAGATTTCATTATTGGACCAATCCTTGTTGCTAAATTCCCATATCTCTTATCCACTGTACACCTGGGAGTGTGTTAGTTAACATAGTTGGAATGTAAGAAAACAAAACAGTAGCCTTGAAACTAACCACATCAGACTTTTGAGCTAATTGGTTCTTTCTTCCTTGTAACTTACTGCACCTTTGCTCCCTGAGAAATGTAACTTTGTTTGATACTTTCTGAGGCTGACATAGATTAGAAATATAAAGAAAAAAAAAAAAAACACTTCAAGGGAAAATAAGTTTTCTGGTTGAGCAGCCTTTATCAAAAGAGGGTCTTAAAATGTTTCACAGGCCTCCAAGGCCAGAAGATAATGTACCCAACATCATTTGTGGGAAAGGTATAAAAGTCCTTTTTGAAAATAAAGCTATTGGGACTCGCTCGAAGAAGCTTGGTCACCCCGCGTCAATCATTTTTTCTCTCTCTCTCTCTCTCTCCTTCTACCTCCCTCTCTTTTTCAGGCGGATCCCTTGGAGCATAGAGGCTCCCTGCGTTCACTTATCTGCCCAGGTTTCTAAGACCTAAACAGGAAGACGTTCTGCGTCTTCACTCCCTCGGGAGACCAGGAGGTCACCTGTGGCCTCCGTGAACAGGGCAAACTCCTTGTCTGGGGGTTTTATTGGCTTTCTATGTAAACCAAGGAATACAGCCTGTTTCTCTCCTCTGTTCTCTTAACTGCAAATTCTTTCCTTATCTCTCTCTAAATCTATATATCCTTCTCGCCACACCGTCCCCACTTAGAATTACCCTGGATCCACCAGGGCTGGACCCCAGCAGATGACAGAGGATGAGATGGTTGGATCATATCACCGACTCAATGGACATGAGTTTCGGTAAACTCTGGGAGTTCGTGATGGATAGGGAGGCCTGGCATGCTGTGGTTCTTGAGGTCACAAACAGTTGGACATGACTGAGCAACTGAACAGGAAACTATATTCAGTATCTTGTAATAACCCATAGTGGAAAAGAATCTGATTCATTGTAACTGAATCTCTTTGCCGTACGTCTGAATCTAACACAGTATTATAAATCAACTACAGTTCAGTTTAAAAACTGGTATTTCAAGGCCATATGCAAATGGTATATTTTAATGTCATGACATAAATGGTATGCAAAGACTGGATGAGACAGTATAGAAGTAAACCTAGATAGAAAAGGACGAAGTACAACCAGCTCTGAAGTAACCCTAGTTTTGAAACGAGTATCCCAATACGACTGACATATCAGGAGGCATTCTAAGCATAACATGGATTTCACATTTATTTATGTAAAACTTCATCCGTTAGAAAGATGGCAAACACAGAAAACTGCACCAGCTGAAACAAGCTACATGGGCGTGCACACCTACCTGCTACCTTGGTTCAGCACGTGTGTTATCAGCCACTTATCTGCATCTAATGTGACAACTTTCCCTCTGATTTCAAATAACCCTCCTTCCATCACTTAACTGCATTTTCCCCACTTTTCCAAACTTAACATTTGTTTAAGGTATACATGCCATACTTGATAAGCATATTTAAGATTCAAAAAATTATGTAAGCCTATTCTTTACTAGGTCCCTACATTTCAATTTCTCTACTACTGACCAATTTGGGGGGTCGTGTTCTCCTAACCCATCTTTCCCCTAAGTTCTGTGTTTTTCATTATGTGATTTGCCATAGTGTGGTGATTTTTAGGGACCCGTCAATCATGTTATGTGAGGACTAACTATTCTGAACGTGGGGCTCTCCAAGCCTCAGAAGCTGGAAGGAAGAAACAACAGACAGACACAGGTGTTTAACACAGTACCTAATTTAGACATTAACATCAGCATGTTCATCACACCAAATGGTACACAAACACGTGTGTGCTGGAAAGGGCACGACTTTGCGATCACTCAGTCCTGGAGGACTGTTTCACTCTGTCATTTACCAAGCATCCTCAGTCTCAGTGATCTCTTCTTAGAGTGAAGACCACAAAGTCTCACGGGTTTTGGTGGAAGTTAAACAAGTGCTTTACGTGGTCCCCAATAATATAGTTAAATGCTAAGAAAAAAAAACCTTACATTTCTTCCCCTTACATTGCAACCCCATGGATTGTACCCAAGCAGGCTCCTCTGTCCACGGGGATTCTCCAGACAAGAACACTGGAGTGGGTTGCCATGCCCTCCTCCAGGGGATCTTCCCAACCCAGGGATCAAACCCAGGTCTCTCACATTACAGACAGATCCTTTACTGTCTGAGCCAGCAGCGAAGTCCAAGATATAGATTAAATAGATCCAAAGAAACACTGGGGAGTAAGATGTTTCCTTATAGCTTTTTACCAAATCAATGACAAATAGCCAGGCAGAACACAGGACTAAGCTTTTTGTCTGCAAGAATCACATAAGGGAAAGTTGTCCGTTTCATTAAAATCTATCACCTACCATTTCCAGTTTTAAAAAGAAAGGCAAAAAAGACTATCCATATTCAATACAATGTGTCAAGATATATGCTATATATCAAAATTTCATAGAAAATTTAATAACTTAATAATTTATACAATAAAGCAAATTTTAAAGTTTTAATTAGGGAAGAAGTTTGAAGTGTCAAACACCCATAAAAAAAAAATCACATAGGATGTTTGGTAAAAATCCACCTTACAAACTTATAAATTTACAGGGAAATGACATAATGCCTGACATTTGCTTTTAAAATTAATTCAGCCAGCAAAGAAAACAACAAGACTGACAAAAGGCTGATAAATGTTAAAACTAGGTGAGAGGTAACTGGGGTGCCATATCCTATTTTTTGTATGTGTATTTTCCACTTTTAAAGATTTTTTAAATTCAGCTTTTTAACCTCTCCTCCCATCCCATGCCAGAGATTCTGACTCAGAAATGGGGTCTTGATTCAGGAAGGGTGTCAAGAAAAATGCATTAGATATTTCCATCCAAGATCATCCATGCACAGCACTTTGGGAAGCAGCAGACTAGATGAGGAAATCAGTAATACCAGAAGGGGATAAAGATACAGAGAATAAGTAATTAAAAGATTTTTCCTACTGTTAAAATAGTCATCTAATTGACTTTAGAATTCAGGATAGTATCTAAAAGGGCATAACATCAAGTAATAAACATCAGAACTGCCATCACTCATTTTTTCACAAGAAGCAAGAGCAGCCACTACTGTTTCCTCTCCTGAATCAGGAATTTGTCGTATCTTCAGATCATCACAAAAGTAATTATAAAGGTTAACAGTGAGAAGAGTTTTAGAAATACATTTTCTAGGGAAAATAACACACTATAAGCCATGACTTGGCTTTCTCTACTGAAACAGAAGATTAAAGCTAAACAATTACACATTCAATTAATTTTTTAGTTTGTTTCATGCTTGGGTGGTGATGTGTGATATCAGATTATATCAGCATCACTTTTATCTAAAGGAATCTCACATAACAGATGGCAGGCATGCAAAAGCGAACACAGTCCAAGGCAAATAATATTCTCTTTTTACAAAGATCCTCTCAAAATATCTCTAACTTTATTCTTAAGCCACGAGTTTAAATATATAAAACATAATCCAGGGCCTTCCCTGGTGGTCTAGCAGTTAAGAATCTGCCTGCCAATGCAGGGGACACAGGTTTGATCCCTGATCGGGGAGGATCCTACATGCCATGGGGCAGCTAAGCCCATGTGCCACAACTACTAAGCCCTCACATGTGCCTAGATTGTGCACTCTGCAACAAAGAGTAGCCCCTGCTCTCTACAACTGGAGAAAGCCAGAGCAAAGCCACAACAACCCAGTGCAGCCAAAAATAAATCAATAAATAAGTCTTTAAAAAATAAATGCTTAAAAACAAACCAAAAATATAAAGCATAATCCAAATATTGGCTGTAAAAGTAAACCAGTAAGGCCTGCAATTTCTATGAATCATTAGGAAAGGAAACTTTATCATTATGGGGCATATAAGCTTTCAGGACATTCAAAAATAGTGAGAAAATAAGGTGGAGAGAAAATAACATTGAAAGCAAAATACAGGAAGGCAACAGGAGAACATGGTTACTAGGCAACAGGGCCAACAAAAATCAGTCACCTATTCAGTACAGGGCCCTCCTGGAATAAAAAGAACCACTTAGCATACCCCACCAGGGCGCTAAACTACATATAAGTTTGTTCATTCTTTCAATTAAATGTATTACGTATCTGCTATTTGCCAGAACACACTGTATCTGGTTAGGAGGGAACATATCACAGAGTAATGTCATCTCTTTCAAGATGCCAACTAGCAGACTATGTCACACTCTGCTGCTGCTGTTGCTAAGTCGCTTCAGTCGTGTCCGACTCTGTGCGACCCCACAGACGGCAGCCCACCAGACTCCCCCATCCCTGGGATTCTCCAGGCAAGAACACTGGAGTGGGTTGCCATTTCCTTCTCCAGTGCATGAAAGTGAAGTCGCTCAGTCGTGTCCAACTCTTCGCAACCCCATGGACTGCAGCCTACCAGGCTCCTCCGCCCATGGGATTTTCCAGGCAAGAGTACTGGAGTGGGGTGCCACTGCCTTCTCCATGTCGTATTCTACATACTTTCATTACCTGTTTCAGATCTGATTATGCTTTCACTTTAACCTTAATATTACTTTACGTCCTATGAATCTATGAAAAATTTAAAAGCATAACTTAGAGAGAAGTCTTTAAGGATCTCTATTGACTTCAGCATTTTTGAAAGGATAAGAAAAAGTTAACTTTTCAATGTCACTGCAACAACACAATGGAGAAGAATCTACAGAAATGATAGTGGTTTTTACTTTTGAAAATGAGGCAAGTAACCATAAAATTTAAACTCTGTTATTATATTTGGAGCAATATGCATTGATTATCTGGAAAATATAGGTTCACCTAGTTACACAGATCTTCCAAATGTTGATGCATTTTTGACACAAAATAAGAAAATCACTATCAATAAAAAGCTAATCACTATCAAAATAAGCTAACATTACTTTCAATCTTAACCAAAAAGTCTTTAAGTATTGGAAAACAGTCAAGCTCACTTTAGTTTGTAAGATGTTTCAACAACTCTTAATTTTTGTTTGAAAGCTCAAGTTTCTATCACTGGTAATAAATACTATCAGCTGTTTTCCTGGTAGTCACTGGCTCACTTCATTTGTCTCCATAAATGTCTGCCAGGTGCCCAAATCTGAATAACCAAACTTTGTTGGTCAGTTTTTCAAGTAAAAATGGTATTCCACAAAAAGGGCAGCTAGTTCAGCTCACAACTCTATCTGCACACCTTCCACTATTACCATGTTTTGTTAATGCAGAGAAGTGCTTTATCTGTGCTTCTCATCCTATGATCCGTGCATGTGCTAAATCACTTCAGTTATTCTCGACTCTTTGAGACCCTATGGACGCTAGCCTACGAGGCTCCTCTGTCCAGGCAAGAACACGGAGATGTTAAGGGATTCTCCAGGCATGAATTATGGAGTGGGTTTCTGTGCCCTCCTCCAAGGGATCTTCCCAACCCAGGGATCAAACCTGCATCTCTAATGTCTCCAGCATTGACTGGCACGTTCTTTACCACTAGCACCACCTACGATACGCAGTGTTAAAAATGTGGGTATTTAAGGGTTGAAATTTTATCAAATGAATGTTTTGTACTCCTTCATCAAATATACACAAGTGAGATTTTTACCCCTTAAACTACAGGTGTGTGGTAATAAACAATAATGACAACTAGTCCAGTCAGGTTCTGCTGCCTTGATTCATACAAAGGTACTAGCAACTAGCAGTTCTGGCAACCACTGCTTCTGCAGTGCAAATGTCAATTGTCAGTAAAATGAAAAAGACATCGTAGTGTTTTATAAGATTAGATTTGATCTTTGTGGAAGTCCTAAAAGAATTCAGGAACCCAAAACGGTCCTTGGACTTTAATTACACTCTGAGAACAATTTCAGTAAGCAATCAATAAATACTGATGACGGTCAACACAACAAAAGTATTTCATATCACCCTGTCTTCAAATCCCGCCAAGATGAAAGTAAGAGTTTTATACTTCTTAACACTTTCAGGCATGAAAATTCTGTAATCTTCCTGATGATCAAATTGCAGTATCTTCTATCTAAGACACAACACTTTTCCTGTATTAACCATCTAAACTTTTTCCCAATACAGATGTATATGCTATTTTTCTCTCATGTGGACTTACAGGATAATCAGCCATGTTTTCTTTTTCTTTCCAGAGATTTTACAACTACAGGTGCTGTGGCTCATGTAAGGAAGTTCTATTCTGCAATCAAAGATTGACTGACCCTGTTCAAATTCTGAAATATATTGGAACAAAGGTACATATATAGATGGAACTTAACCAACACCAATACGATCAATCAAGGGAAACTGTGAGACAAGCCAACAATGAAAACTTAGTATTGAGTTTAATGGCCTAGAAAGCTAGAAGAAGTGAAGTTGCTCAGTCGTGTCAGACTCTTTGCGACCCCATGGACTGTAGCCTACCAGGCTCCTCCGTCCATGGGATTTTCCAGGCAAGAATACTGGAGGGGGTTGCCATTTCCTTCTCCAGGGGATCTTCCTGACCCAGGGATCAAACCTGGGTCTCAGAGATACAGTAATGAACCTTGTTACACTCAGAGCTCTTTCCCCTTTGTGGGAGAAAGGGAAAGCCAGTATATAAGTAGGCTTATAAATAATATAAGGAATTGAAAAGTGTGATCAGTGCTATGAAACAAGTAAAACTAGGTGAAGGAATGGAGACTGACCAGCTGGGAGAAGTGGGAGGATTACTTTAAATCAAAAAGTCTTCACTGAGAAGATCTCTTTGGAGCTGAGACTTGAATGATTAATTCTGCGGATCTGGATTTAGAATGTTCCAGATAGAGAGGCTAGGAAGTGCTGGGGCCCTGAGACTGGAACTGAAAGAAGGCAGGTGCCTGACCAAAACATGTTGACCAAAGGGGAGAATTAACACGAGAAGTCAGAGGCAGGTGCCAGGTCCTGAAGAGATATGAAGGTAAACTGATCTTACATGGTGCCAGAATGGGTCTCAAAACCTGACGGAAGCCCCTTTGTCTTTTTAAAAATAAAGATGATATTGAAGATACAAGGGGGAAAGACAGCAGGTTAGAATTCACATGACGTTAAGTTCAAATTCCAGTTCTTCCCATTGCCTCTTAGGAGAAAAAAAAGGAGGAGAAAATTAATATTTATTAAAACACTAGTAACTGCCAGGCTTTGAATCCGTTATTTGATCCTATCTCATTTCATTCAACTAGGGTTAGTTATTTCCTAAGGTCTCTAGGGTTAGCCATTTCTAACCCTACTAAATGGAGAGAGTAGTATTTGTTGCAGTACATTAGGAATTGTCAGAAAGTTGAACAAAAAACTTAACATGTAAAGTTCTTTGATGACTAAGCATCTAAAGGTACTATCATTAAAGATAAAATATATTTCTCTTTTAAATCAAAGGAGGATATTTGTCCTCCCTGTCTAGGATATTCTATTGCTGGTGTAAAAAAGAGCACTTATTGAAGATCTTTTACGACTGCCACCAAACCAAAGAGTGGGAGGGGCAATAAAACCCTCCAGAGAGCCAGGAACGCCAATCTGAGCTACAAATGAGGCCTGTGACCTAGGTATTTTTTCAAGTTCTACCCTTCACATTTTTCTTAATTGCTTCACTTTACGTATGTACCCCTGTGAACCTACAAGAATCAGCTTGCAAAGGGAACGCCTCTCTAGCTCCCTGGCATCCTTTCACGGACACTGAGCTGTTGCTGTCACACACAACACCTGTGAAGCAGTCTCACGCGATCTCGCATTACTGAGCAGGAAACCAAGATGATTACGAATCTGTGAATGCTTGGAAAGGGCTGATAAGGATGGCAAAACTGCCTAATGAATTAAGCTGGCCAAGAGGGTGATAAGAAAGCCATTTACACCCAGCATGGAAGAACGTTGTAACTACCTAAGAATATTTCGCATGTGGGGGGAAAAAACACACACACACAAATATTTTAATAAAATTTCAATTACTCACAGATGCTTTCAATATATATTATTTCATTTACTTACCTGGTAACCAGAAAGTAAATTCCATGTGGAGTACAATTATGCGTTCTGTGAAAGGCATTAACTCTAAGGATAATTGCTAAAGCTGCATTTGCTACCTTATTATTACTTCTCTCTCCTCATTAAGCTTCTGATTCAAACTGTGAACGTACAAGAGCAAAGACCTTATAATTTACATTTTCACCACTGTCTATAGCATACTTTTGGGTCTAGTGTCAACACTCAAGCCATCTCACCAAATGAAAGAGAGAGTCCACTCCCAAACAAATTCACATGTGACGAGCTTTTTCACTCTGAAATTCACCAAGCTCACTACTTACCTCTGGTATACAGGATCCTGTGAAACCAAACAAGCCATTGGCATTGTCACTTTTTTGTATTACCAATCTTGCTGTAGTATTCTCTTCGGAAAGGCGAGCTCCTCCATATACAGAAACTAGCTTAAGAATGAATAATTCTTCTCCTTCCTCTTCATTGTCATCTCTTGCAGAAATAATGAATGATTTGTTAGTTTCTCCCTGTCTGAATTCCAGATATCCAGAAACAGGATGCAAATCACTCTTGGCTGGCATTGCATGAAGTTCATAAATTTCTTCAAGGGTCAATTTCCGCTCATAGGACCTCACATCCTGCATCAGACCTGTAAATCTGTCATTGCCATTCACTCCTGCCCCAATTCTCAACGTTCCTGGACCTGAAATTAGAAATGGGTTTAAAAGCTACAATAACCACAACTGTACTATCCGAAATGACAAGTGTGATTCAGAAAGTGAAATAATTTTATTAAAAGGTCTTATTAAGTAAGCAAAGCTTTTGTATAACTAGAACACAAATAAAGGCTATTTTCTGTCAATATATAATGAAAAATGAACCAGGAATCACTGGGATTTAAGACATTTTGTACCAAAGGATATGTTGTACATGTGTATGTAGGTATATATACAAATGTATGTGTATATATTAGGACAGACATTTCTTTCAGGAAATTTAAAAATGTCCTTGTACATCTAAGAATGGAATGTTTCAACTCAGTCACAATTTTAAAACTTTAGTATTACTGTTCTTTGAGAACTTCAATTCTTGGTCTGTTAGAAAGTTACCTTGAGTTAAAGTTGTGAGAATTCAGCAAAAGAAATTCTTATGGACCAAATATAACTTTTTACCCAAACAATCAATGCAATAAATGTAGAAAAAGAAATATCCCTTTCTAGGAACAACAATTATATGAGTCTCAGGGACTTTTTCATGATAATAACAACATGCAGCTTAATTACATTACTATGTAGCAATAATAAACCCTTTCAGGAATACAACAATTCTTATTTCTTTACTTATTCCCTCCAAAAACTCAACTAAAATATTTATGGAAGATGAGAGTTTGGCAGTGATTTGGGATTGCCTCCATGCCTTCTCCAGTGGTTCTGGACTGACTGAAACAGTGAAATGTCTACAATAGACAAAAATATAGATGAACTTCACACACACCATTGACAAACCTCAGACACTCAAGTGTAAACACAGCTCAATCCTGTTTACCTAAATTTTTAAAACATTAAAAACTAATGTTAGGCTCTTAGAAATGCCAATAGTAGCCGGGCATGGTGGTGGGTCAATGACCAGCAAAGAGAAGACGAGAGGGTTTCTGGAAAAAAATATCTTGATGTGCGGACTTGTTATATGGAGTGCTGAAACTGATTCATTTAAAATTTTTAAAAATTCATGTATCTGTACACTTATGTGCACTTTTATATATTTTATAATAAACATATAATACCCTGCATTTCATTCATAACCTAAATATATATATACACTTCCTCCACTTTAAGTTACAAATTACATAAACAACGTAAGTTCCTTGCAGCAAGCTACACAGAGAAAAGAAAGACCAGGTCTTACTTTCCCCAGTCTTTCCCATTCTCATTCTACCACCATTAGTTAGTTAGTTAGTTAAGTCGCTCAGTCGTGTCCGACTCTTTGCGACCCCATGGACTGTAGCCCACCAGGCTCCTCCGTCCATGGGATTCTCCAGGCAAGAATACTGGAGTGGGTTGCCATTTCCTTCTCCATGCAATCATGCAAAAAATCAATGTTGTTAAACGTATGTATATATTCACAATCAAACGATAATAATTTAACGCCACAGAGTGCTGTAAGCATAATTCTTGAGGTTGAATCAGCAGTGTGTATATATTTTCTTTTGCCCATCTCCTTTTCTACTAGGAAAGAAAAAATACAACCAGATAGCTAATGCAGGAGGTTTCAGAAGGAAAGATAATCTGTTAAGATATCATACAAGCTCTGTTCTATTTTCCCACTTAAAAAAAAAAAAAAAAAGCAGAACCAAATCACAGGACAGAGGGGCTAGGAGGGAATTGTGATTATAATAGAGATAAGTGATATTTGGGAAGAAACATGCACACAAGTGTTTCTCAAGGAAACAGAACACCGTGGTCCAACTTAAAGACAACAAAGATCCTCTCTATAAAGCACACCATAGAAGTCACCACTTTAACTTCTGTTACTTGAAACCTCTGTAATTGCTAGATTGCTTAATATAATTTTCTTTTGACTCCTCTTTAATCTTATCTCCACCATTCTCTACCTCCAGAAATACTGAGCTGATAGCAGTTTCCCCAGATTCAATATTCAATATTCCACACCTTTGTTCTTTTCTCTGTCTGGAATATCATGCCCAACTCTCCTATGACCACAAGAGGAATAAATGTTTCTACTTGGTAATTTTTTTTCTTTCTTCCTACCATGTGTTGAAGTGATCTGTTTGCATACCTTTCTCCCAGAGCCTATTTCAGCTACCTTCAAAGGCAGAATCTCTGTACCCAGCACAAAACTTATGGTCTTGGTAGACACACAGTTTTATTTAAAGAAATTATAAACCAAAACACCAAGCAGATTTTTAAATGCTAGCTAGGCCTTTTTTTTTTTTTTTTTTTTTGATTGAAGGAAAATTGTTTTACAGAATTTTGTTGTTTTCTGTCAAACACCAACATGAATCAGCCACAGGTATACATATATCCCCTCCCTTTTGAACCTTCCTCCCCTCTCCCTCCCCACTCCACCCTTCTAGGTTGATATAGAGCCCCTGTTTGAGTTCCCTGAGACATACAGCAAATTCCCATTGGCTAACTATTTTACATATGGTAACATAAGTTTCCATGTTACTCTCTCTGTACATCTCACCCTCTCCTCCCCTTTCCCCAGAAATACCTGCGAGGCTATCAGAAAGTCAAAATTTTTCAAAACTCAAAATTCAAGGTCCTAATTGTGGAGATGACACTCACCATCAGTAATGGCTTCTCCTTTCAGACTCTTGATTCCTCTGGGCACTGCATTTCCATCAAGGTAGAATTCAATTATACCATCATCCAGGACAATTAGAAGATGCAGCCAAACATTTTCTTCCAAATATTTCATGACAGTGGTCTTGGCAACATACGTAGCATTGGAACCCAGAGTTTTGTAATGGAGGGAAAGTGTCACGTGGGATTCATTTGTGTGAATTTTCACCCCATAGTAGATGCCTCCATTACCATCATCCTTTGCTATAACAAATCCATTTGTATTGGCATTGGGCATTACCCAAGCTGAAAATGTAAAGTTGGCAATTGAGTTGTTCCTCGAGGGATGGTATTTTGGATTAACAGTTCCAAATGCACCCTCTAGTCCACTGAAGTACAATGCATCCGTTCCACTATGGTGACGCCTCATGTGTGGCTGTGAATGCACGGTGCTGGGAAAAATTCCAGCCAGCAAAAAATCTATCACTGGAGGCAAACCAGCAGTGAACTCACTAGACAATACTTCCCAGCCTACTCGTACATCGCCAAAGGCACCCTGCTGTCTCAGAACAGTAAAGTTGGTGATATAAGACACAGCGTCTTCTGAGGGGACATCTTCTGCCACTTCTCTCTCTAGGCACTCTGGATCCAAGATGAAAACTCCAAAGGGATCATCATTGAATGGAATCATTACTGTCACCTGGAGGTTGGTTGCTGCCAGCTGGCCCCCGGGACCTGGGGACCCACCTGTAATGAAGTCAGAATGAAAACACTTTCCAGGATAAAGTGAAGGCAAAAGGAATTTGTTTACCAAACTCTTCATTAAGTACTTTACTTGTTGATCAGTGAACATAGTGTCACCATATAGCTTTCACCTCATTTTCAAGGGTATTCACTGTAATTTCATCAACAACCAGCTGAGTCTGAAGAGGATATTAACTGGTGTTAGTCACTCAGCTGTGCCCGACTCTTTGTGACCCCGTAAACTGTAGCCCACCAGGCTCCTCTGTCCATGAGATTTTCCAGGCAAGGACACTGGAGTGGGTTGCCATTTCCTTCTCCAGGATATTAACTAGAAAGCCTAAATTCTCATGCTTAAAACTAAAACTGATGGGGACACTGATTATTACTTAAATTATGGTACAAAGGCCAAGCTTTTTAAGCTACCATGAATCGGTACTTCCTATTGTCTATTACTGTTTTGCTTGAGATACTCCATTTGGTGTGGGGAAAAAAATTTATTTACAAGTTTGAGTATGGAAATAAGCTTCCATCCACAAAACTTCATTAGATGCATTTTTTATCTAGCTCTAGTTATTTCAGCATAAAATATTAAACTCAGTGGTAAAATAAAATAGATGGGAAAACACTGCACCTGAAATGTTCACAAGCTTTAAAATATAAAACTCGTTGAATTCAGGAATTTTGTCTGGAAAAGCACGGAGAATTATTGGTTTGGCTCCTTCTCCATCCATAAAGTTAACAGTCCCTGAGGTTTCATAGAACTCTTGTCCAGGTTGCAAAGCAGAATCATTCTGAAAGAGCTGCCAAGCCACAGAAACATTGCCAAAGTGTCCCCGGTGCCTCAAAATCCTATAAAACAAAGTAAAGAAAATTACTTCTTATGAAAAATGTGGAAGTGGCAAATCCAACTCTGATGAGAACTTTCTGTATTATCTCAGAAATACCCTTTGCCTATCATCTTTAATATAAACCAGCCAGCCAGTTCTTACTGAGCAACCATGAAGAATCTCATGGAAAAGGACAAGTGAAGCAGAACCTTAAATAATAAAGAGAAGAATGCTTAAAAATCATAGTCCTAGAAATCCAAACTAATAGGTAAATTCTAAGATCAATTCAATCAAAAATATCCAGATGAGAATTGACCAAAGTCCTTCAAAAGCAAAGCCCAGGGAGAAGGTAGGTACATATCACTTGAGAGAAGAGTTCCAGAAGACCTTGGATAATTCAAGTCTCTGTGTTCTGATGAGGAACAAAAGTTGGGGTTAAGGAGGGTAAAAAGAATAATTTCTACTTACCATCTAAAGTGTCAAGAGTTTTAACAAATGAAAACAGCATAACGAAGTTAACAATTTAACCAACCAACTCAAATTATTTCATTCATAGGCAAATTTTTTTATTTTGAAAGATTAACTATGTTTCAATTTTTTGCACATGTACAGATTTTATTTTACTTTATTCAACTTTCAATTTGCCTTATGTAAACATGCTTACCAAAATGAATTAGTCTTTCCTTCTTCGACTGCTTTGTCTATGGGCTCCAAAGAAAAAATACCATTTGGGTCATCATTAGCTTCAATTATCACTGTAGCTATTGCATATGGATATACAACCGTATCACCTAAATTGAAAATGGAGGAGTCAAAATAACAAAAAAGTACTTAACTTACTGTTAAATCTGTATTTTTAAACTAAGAAACAGCTTGTTATAAGGTTCAAATTAAAGGAGGAATTTCCTCATTGAAGGTCACAAATGAGAGAAAGAAATCCGTGAGTTTACTATGACTTGTCTCTGAGGAAATGTTTAATTACAGAAGAATTATTTTATTGAGAAACATCCATGATATTTTTATAAAAGGAATATCACTTCAATAGTTTAATTAGAAATTTAAAACATAGCTTTATCAAGTTTCAAAATGTTGAGGTAGATTCATGTCATAAAAAAACAATGAATGAAAGGATTACCCTATAAGATACATTAATTAGAATCACTGGCTTAAGTACTTCCCTTTCGATCTCTGCCTTCACATAGCAGAGTCTGATCTGGTCATACACAGAACAAAGCAATCTTTATGATGTTGAACATGATTTCTTTCTACTCCAATTCTTTCCACAGCCTGTTAACACTGTAACAGCCAATACATTATATCTCTTCTCACCAGTCCCTTGAGGTCCATAGCTTTCACTCTCCACTGCAGCTGTCACCTCTATAACCAAAGTCTTCTTTATCTTTATTCACCTTTCATCATTCCTCAAGACCCAGCTCAAGCAACAACTCTTTTGGGGAATTTTTCCTTGAATTCCCAAGTTAAGTGCATCTCTGCTGTGTTCCTACACCACTTCACACTTTGTCAATTTAACATAGTGATTATCACATTATAACACATACATACTGACACATACACACACTCACACACATACACACACAATTCACTATAAGTCCTTGGACAAATGCTTCTTAATCAACTTCATCTCCTAGCAGGGTAGAGGCTCGGTCACTGGTATTCATGAAAGTTTACTGAATGGATACAATTAAAACCTTGAAAATTAGGTGAGGACAACACCTAAAACTAAACTTAGAGAAACAGATATGTGTGGCACACCAGCCCATTATAAGTAATTTATATAAATATACAGCTGTACTTAACCATACTAGATAATTAGCCAATGAAAAAAGGAGGAAACAAAAAAGACAGACAGTAAGTTATATAAAATATCCTGATGTTACAGAGTAATAGAATAACTTAAAATATATCATAAACTCTAAAACAAAAACAAGAAAGCCTAATTTTGGTAGGGCTCTACTTTCAAGCACATTTGTGATGCAATATGTCACAGGTGGTACAGCAAATAATAGAAATGAAGGGAAACAGGAAGACACAAAAGAAAGAATCAAAGGAATAGGGAGAAAGACAAACAGCACAAATAAAAATAAAGCAATCTCTATTTTTTCACCATCTTCTTTCTGAGTTTTTGCATGCAAGAGGCATGAGGTACACATGCACACAGAGGGTAAGGGACAGGGCACCACAGGAACTCAGCCCAAGGTTAGAGCTTGCTCAGGGAAAGAAGGACACCTCCAACAGAGAAAACCTTGGTGCTCGATGCTGGAGTCTGAGTGGAGTGGGAGGACATCCACGTGATGGAAGAGGGTTGGCCTGGTGCAGCAAGTGAGAACCCAAGCGTAGTAAGTAAGGCAATCTTGTTTAGCAAGGAGGTAAACAAAGCAATGGAAAGTTGTTACACATAGGGTGAACTGATTAAGTAAATATACTAGATAACTACAGGTCAATATCACTGATGAACACAGATGCAAAAATCCTCAACAAAATTCTAGCAAACAGAATCCAAAAACATATTTAAAAGATCAGGCAATATGACCAAGTGGGCTTTATCCCAGGGATGCAAGGATTCTTCAATATTCACAAGCAATCAGTGTGATACACATTAACAAACTGAAACATAAAAACAATATGATTATCTCAATAGATGCAGAGAAAGCCTGACAAAATTCAACACCCATTTATGATTAAAAAAAAAAAAAAAAAACTCTCCAGAAAGCAGGCACAGAAGGAACATACCTCAACATAATAAAATCCATATATGATAAACCCACAGCAAATATTATCCTCAATGGTGAAAAATTGAAAGCATTTTCCCTAAAGTCAGGAACAAAACAAGGGTGCCCACTCTCACCACTACTATTCAACACAGTTTTGGAAGTTTTAGCCACAGCAATCAGAAAGGAAAAAGAAATAAAAAGAATCCAGATTGACTCTTTAGGATGGTATGGACTATAGCCTACCAGGCTCCTCTGTCCATGGGATTTTCTGGGCAAGAGTATTGGAGTGGGTTGCCATTTCCTTCTCTACAGACTGGAAAAGAACAAGTAAAACTCTCACTGTTTGCAGATGACATGATCCTCTACATAGAAAACCCTAAAGACTCCACCAGAAAATTTACTAGAGCTAATCAATGAATATAGTAAAGTTGCAGGATATAAAATTAATACACAGAAACCCCTTGCATTCCTATACACTAACAATGAGAAAACAGAAAGAGAAATTAAGAAAACAATCTCATTCACCATTGTGATGAAAAGAATAAAATACTTAGGAAAAAATTTGCCTAAAGAAACAAAAGACCTATATGTAGAAAACTATAGAACACTGATGAAAGAAATCAAAGATGACACAGATAGATGAAGAAATATACCATGTTCATGGATCAGAAATATCGATATAGTGAAAATGAGTATAGTACCCAAAGCAATCTATAGATTCAATGCAGTCCCTATCAAACTACCAATGGTATTTTTCACAGAACTAGAACAAATAATTTCACAATTTGTATGGAAACACACAAAAACTCAAATAGCCAAAGCAATCTTAAGAAAGAAGAATGGAACTGGAGGAATCAACCTGCCTGACTTCAGGCTATACTACAAAGCTACAGTCATCAAGACAGTATGGTACTTGCACAAAGACAGAAATATAGATCAATAGAACAAAGTAGAAACTCCAGAGATAAACCCACACACCTATGGACACTTATCTTTGACAAAGGAGGCAAAAATATACAATGAAGAAAATACAATCTCTTTAACAAGTGGTGCTTGGAAAACTGGTCAACTACCTGTAAAAAAATGAAACTAGAACACTTTCTAATACCATATACAAAAATAAACTCAAAACGGATTAAAGATCTAATGTAAGACCAGAAACAATAAAACTCCTAGAAGAAAACATAGGCACAAACTCTGACATAAATCACAGCAGGATCCTCTATGACCCACCTCCAAGAGTAATGGAAACAAAAGCAAAAATAAACAAATGGGACCTAATTAAACTTAAATGCTTTTGCACAATGAAGGAAATTATAAGCAAGGTGAAAAGACAGCTTTCAGAATGGGAGAAAATAATACCAAATGAAGCAACTGACAAAGAATGAATCTCAAAAATATACAAGCAGCTCATGTAGCTCAATACCAGAAAAATAAATGACCCAATCAAAAAAATGGGCCAAAGAACTAAATAGACATTTCTCCAAAGAAGACATACAGATGGCTAGCAAACACATGAAAAGATGCTCAACCTCACTCATTATCAGAGAAATGCAAACCAAAACCACAATGAGGTACCACCTCATGCTGGTCAGAATGGTTGCTATCAAAAAGTCTACGAACAATAAATGCTGGAGAGGGTGTGGAGAAAAGGGAACCCTCTTACACTGTTGAAGGGAATGCAAACTAGTACAGCCACTATGGAGAACAGTGTGGAGATTCCTTAAAAAACTGGAAATAGAACTGATATACGACCCAGCAATCCCACTGCTGGGCATACACACCAAGGAAACCAGAATTGAAAGAGACACGTGTACCTCAGTGTTCATCACAGCACTGTTTATAATAGCCAGGACATGGACGCAACCTAGATGTCCATCAGCAGATGAGTGGATAAGAAAGTTGTAGTACTTATACACAACGGAATATTACTCAACTATTAAAAATGCATTTGAGTCAGTTCTAATGAAGTGGATGAAACTGGAGTCTATCATACAGAGTGAAGTAAGTCAGAAAGAAAATACCAATACAGTATATTAACACATGTATATGGAATTCAGAAAGATGGTAACAACAACTCTATATGCGAGACAGCAAAAGAGACACAGATATAAAGAACAGTCTTTTGGACTCTGTGGGAGAAGGTGAGGGTGGGATGATTTGAGAGAATAGCACTGAAGCATGTATATTACCATATGGGAAACAGATCACCAGTCCAAGTTTGATGCATGAAACAGGGCACTCAAAGCCAGTGTACTGGGCCAACTCAGAGGGATGGGATGGGGAGGGAGGTGGCAAAGGGGTTCAGGACAGGGGAACACATGTACACCAGTGGCTGATTCATGTCAACGTATGGCAAAACCACCAAATTGTAATTAGCTTCCAATTATAATAAAAAATTAAAAAAATAATAATGATAAAGGGAGCTGGATTTCTCACCACCAGAGGACAGAGGGATAAATAGGAAAACAGAGAACACTAGAACAAGCCCTGTGACACTAGATACAACGGCCTTCAATATATACAGCTGGGTCCAGAACAACAGATGTTAATGTGTGTATATATTAAGGGGCTTTCCTGGGGGCTCCGAGGTAAAGAATCCACCGCCAAGGCAGGAGACATGGGTTCGATCCCTGGGTCAGGAAGATCCCCTGGAGAAGGAAATGGCAACCCACTCCAGTATTCTTGCCTGGGAAATCTCTTGGACAGAGGAGTCTGGCAGGCTACAGTCCATGGGGTCGCAAAGAGTCAAACACAACTTAGCGACTACACAACAACAACATATATAGGGACGGTCAAAAAGTTCATTCATGTTGTTCCGTAACTTTACAGAAAAACCTAAGCAAACTTGTTGGCTCACCCAGTACATAAATGCATACATACATACATGCATTCCCTATCTCTGAAAGTGGGCCTAGGAGGAGAATAGCCTAAGAAACAATTACCACACCTAGTACTGAGGTTCTGGTTTCTAAACAGCATTCTACCCGGAAATGGCTTCTTGAAACAAATGACTGATTTCAGGGTTTTGACAGGAAAAGTAGCAGATGAGTATGAAACAGCTTGCTGTGCCAGCAAGTACGAAAATGCTCAAAGAATAATAGGAGCATGTCCAAAAAAGACAAGTCATTTTAACAGACCACCCCCAGCCAAACCTGGGATAATCTGACCTTCAAAGTTAATAGTCATAGTGAAATGTAACCACTGCATTACATAGAAGTCATAAGCCCATACTGATAAATAAATGTCAACGAAGAAATTGAAAGTTTGATGAGTAACAGGATAGTTATGTAGTTTTAAAGTACTTCTCTCATAAAATTTGTATTAAAAACAAGGGAACAAAAAGTACAGTAGAGAAGCCTGGCAATCACCGCCTAAACTGTGGTCAAAATAGACCTGGCAGTAAAGGAACAAAATAGAAATCCGTGCCAACAGAAGGGATGTAATGGGAACACAGAATTCTTCTGTGCAATTCCTGCCAAGGATACAAAACCTGAATCTAATAATGAGGAACATCAAACCAACCAAAATGAAGGACATTCGACAAAATAACTGCCCTGTAATTTTCCATACTATAAAGGTCACGTAAGTCAAGGAAAGACTGAGTATTTCAGACTAAAGAGATTAAAGATACACAGCAATTAAACGCAATGCATGATCTGGGAAAGGATCATTTTGCTCGAAAGGACGCTGATAGGAAAACTGGAGAAATCTGAATGGGGTCTGAGGCAATGATTGTATTAATCTCCTGATTTTAATGGTTATATTGTGGCTATGTAGGAAAATGTCTTGTATATATGAAAAAACACACTGCATAATCGGGGATGATAGAGTATCATGTCTTCAACTTACTAGAAAAGATTAAAGAAAAAATAGCTCTCTGTACTCTTAAAAGAATAAAACAATTACCAAAAGAAGCTATAACCCCTCTAATCTACTAAAGATAGGGTCGAAACATTCTGCTTCAGTTACAGTATAGAGACAAAGGAAGAGTCTGTCTTCCCCTCTTGCAAACTGTCACACACTGTGACTATAGCTACAGAGAATCATCAGTCAGCTGGACTCAATCACCTGCAGAATACAGCTTCCCAACCACTATGCCCAGTGCCCTGGTAGGAGGGAAAAGTCTATACTAACGCCCTAAGTCCTTGAGTGACTAGAAAAGACTTCAGGTAGTTTCAGCTAGAAGATTTCGATTCCTCATATAATAACATAATTTTCTGTGTGTGCTATTTGTGGAAAAAGATTAAAAATAATGACATAGGGTATACCAGGTACACATAGTTTCAACACATGTATTCTTTTACCCCTTCCCTCAAGAAATCAGTGAAACAATTTTGCTCTTGAACATTCACAGGTGACAGTGAAGTACTTAATGCCATCTTGTAAAAGAATTGAAACAACAGATCTGCCATAAATATAATTTATTTACCTGTTGAGTTAAAGAGGATTATATAAAAGGGTTCATCTGTTTCTGGGACATCATCTTCCATAATGAATACAGATATGTTCTGCTCTCTACTTCCAACTGCGAAAATGAGCATTTCTCCTTTTTCAATGGGAACAAAGTCTCCCTCTCTGGCAGTAGCCTTCCCATCCATGGTAGCATACTGGACGGTGCAGGGAACATCAACAGATCCATTTCTGAGAACTTTAAAGTCAGCAGTCTCACCTTCCCGAACCCTCACTACACGAGGCTCTAAAATATTCACAAAGAAAAGAAAGAACGTGTGAGCTTTTCTGATTCCATCTACATATTATCAGATCGCACATGTTTCTCCCTGCCCACAAAAAATGCCTCCCACTGAGTCTTTCCTGAAAGAGAGCTATGATTCTAATGCCTGCATGAGGTCTCCTCTGATTACCTTGAGTCAGCGGCCTTCCTCTTGCCTTGATTCCTACAAAATCCATTGTCTGCAAGTCCCAATTTGTCAGTAAACTGTATACTCTCTGGAATTCTCTGCTTACTATTTCATAGAATTCATTTCCAAACTTGGACCATAAATTTTTTTTTTAATAGGCCCAGATACCTTCCACATCTTCTACAGGTTAATAGAAGACTGAACACAGGACTAATTCATTAAGTACATGTTAACTGAAGGTTAAAACATAAATTGATAAAATTCAAGAGGGTTAAGAGTTCTACAGTTGCAAATTGAACAGCCTGCAAAAATGATTTCGGGAAGAATAAGATACCAATAAATTAGATACCAAATAAAACTAAAAGATGTCTCCAGTGGCAAAGACAGTTGTAAAGAAAGCATTCAAGTGGGAAAAATAGGGAAACCTTAATTTACATGTGAATTTATATGTCCATGAAATTAACAGTAATTATATATAGTAAGTAACCATTCATTAAGTACAATATGCAAACCCTGAACTGTCTTCACTACTTCCCTACTGGAAGAGGTAACATGGAAGAGTGTTCATTTTTGCACAAAGGAAAGAAAATACCTTGAAATTTAAAAGTAAGAGAAAACAAAGCTAACAAAATAGTACTTAATTTTTCCTTCAGAATCCTTAAAAATATCTGTTAAAATGTCAAAGAGATTGAATAATGGTCAAATTATGAAATCCTATTTAAACATGTATCAATCATGCTTTATTGAAAATGTTCACTTAAAGCAATTATTGAAAAAAGCATCCTTACACTGTTCAAGAAAGATGGGAACTCACTCAAATAAGAAAGCAATACCACCTGCAAAATAAATGGGGTCATCATTTCTTCTAATCCTCAGAGTAGCAGTAGTTTTATTTCCTATTTTAGCTCCTCCAGTGGCATTAAGCAGGATAATGGTAAATTCCTCCATTTCTTCTGGAATCTTTTGGGAAAATGTTACACATGCTTTTTAGTCAGGTGCTCTGTACAAATAATTCCACTACATATACCTAAATTGTTTCATCTTTAAAAAATATATCTTTATTAATAACAGTATTAACGTTCATTTCCACTTCTGAGCAGAACCACCCTAAATTATTCAAGTAAGAATCAGAACCCTTCAAAATTTTAACATGCATTCATCCAAACAGCCACCTTATTTTGACTCACTATAAAATGTAATGGAAATAGAGATATTTTTGCCTTACACAAATTAAAAAGAAATACTACATAGCTTAAGTTTTTTCTGTAAGAAAATGGGCTATATGTTGTTTTTAAGGAAAAACAGTGAAACAGAAAAATAACTTCTGGGCACATTTAGAACAGAAATCATAATAGAAACAAACATTCAGTTAGCTTTCAAAGGCCCCTTATAAACTTTAAGTTACATGGAAGTGCATCACAAAGACCGCATTCCACTGTCCTAACAAGGTGAGACTTCCAACATCTCTGAGCCTATATGCCTCCCCACGTGGACTCTGTTTCGCTTTCTTCTCATTCTAAAATGAAAGAGTGTTGGAATTTTGTCTCTGGAGGCAGGGGTATGAGGGAAAGGAGACAGGCTTCCATACCTATTTGAAGTGCAGTTCCCCTCAGAAAGTTCCATTCCATTATTACTAAGTTTTTTCTCTGCATTACGCTGAGTCCACCATCCACCTGGACCAATGTCCTAAATCTGCAAGTGCATGCTACTATACTCAGTAGATAGCGCTCTCATTCTCAAAGGCCTTAAGTACAAACCGAGCGCTTAACAACCTCTCTCACAAGCGTGAATCTCCAATATTTGACACCTAGGCAGTGTCACCAGCGACTATCAATCCGTTCTAAAAGCTAAAAATGCCTGTAGGGGAACCAAAAATAACATTTCTACTTTGACTTGTGGGTGTGTGGGTGTGTGTTTGTGTGTGTGCACGTGCGTGCATGTGTGTGCTCACTTAGTCATGTCCGACTCTTTGTGACCTCACAAACTATTGCCCACCAGCCTCCTCTGCCCATGGGATTTTGCCAGCAAGAACACAGGAGAGGGTTGTCATTTACTACTCCAGGGGATCTTCCCAATCCAGGGATCAAACTGGCATCTCTGGCATCTCCTACACTGACTGGCAGATTCTTTACCACTGAGCCACCTAGGAATCACTTTGGTTTATAGTCAAGACATTATACCTGAGTTCTTTATCACATACTCTCATAGCAAAGTATTACCAGACGTTTAATATTCAATAAAAAAATAACTATTACACAACAATAAGAGTTAAACATGTAACATTTACCTCATCTGGAAGGGAGTAAATGGTGATATTTTTTAAAAATTCCTGGTCTCCAAAGAAAACAGTCGCTCGGACAGGAAACACATCTTGTGTAAAATCTGGACTAACAACCCATGATACATTAACATCACCAAAGTTGCCTCGATTTCTTATTACACCATAAACAGCTGTGAAATACAAATGGGTATAACACATATGATCACATATTAAACAATTTTAAAATGATGAGTAAAGAAATTGGTCAAAGAGAAGTAAAAACAAGCCCCTTTTTTAATAAAAATCAATTATTTTCTTAGCCCAGCCTCAAGTATACATAAATTAACCCAGTCTTTCCTCTATAGCCAGACAATTTATAAAATAAATGGACTCAATCTTTGCTACCACAGTTTGAGATCTTAAAAGTTACTCAGCACAGGGAACAGAATGGTATCCAGGTACATCTATCACAAAGTCCTATAAGGGTATTTGCTAAAGACAGAGAAAGTTGCACACTCAAAAGCGATTTTCCTATCCAGACAGACATGGCTCTAAAGATAAACTACATCTCTTTTCCTGCCACTGCAAGAGTTCCCCAGATGTAACTCTAAGTTTCAGAACTTTTCCTATTTGACTCAACTCATTCTTTTAAATACTTAAGTTCTACTCATATGGTTAATGGAAATCAAATATAACTGTAATGTATGTGTTAGCCACTCAATCGTATCTGACTCTTTGTGGCCCCATGGACTTTAGCCCACCAGGCTCCTCTGTCCATCGAATTCTCCAGGCAAGAATACTGGAGTGGGTAGCCATTCCCTTCTCCAGAGGATCTTCCCAACCCAGGGATTGAACCCAGATCTCCTGCACTGCAGGAAGATTCTTTACCACCATCATCCTAATACTACATAAGAAATAAAAATTACAACCTTAAAGATGATTTTTAAAACACTAATTTCTACACCATGTGTAATTTAAAGCAGTTGGACAACTAAAAATCACTATCTACTAAAGAAATAAATTTAAAAACACCAAATTTTTTCTTTAGTAAAGAGTAATAGAATATAAGAAGTAGAATACATTACCACTATAGGTATTGTCTCCTTTACTTTCATTTATCGTAACAATTAGATCATCAGAAACAAATTCTATAATCCCATGAGGATCATCATTTTTTAGAATCGTTATGTTGACAACTGTAGCACTTCCCAACTTGCTTTCCCGTTCACCATGGCTGGTAAGGACCACCCAATAATGTTCATCCAACTAAAGTGAGCATGTCAAATTAGGAAATATAAAAAGTTGAAATTTTCAGAGCAAATAAAAATATATAAGATGTGTATAAGAGACAGATGCTCAACCTCACTCATTATCAGAGAAATGCAAACCAAAACCACAATGAGGTACCACCTCATGCTGGTCAGAATGGTTGCTATCAAAAAGTCTACGAACAATAAATGCTGGAGAGGGTGTGGAGAAAAGGGAACCCTCTTACACTGTTGAAGGGAATGCAAACTAGTACAGCCACTATGGAGAACAGTGTGGAGATTCCTTAAAAAACTGGAAATAGAACTGATATACGACCCAGCAATCCCACTGCTGGGCATACACACCAAGGAAACCAGAATTGAAAGAGACACATGTACCCCAATGTTCATTGCAGCACTGTTTATAATAGCCAGGACATGGAAACTCTTACACTGTTGAAGGGAATGCAAACTAGTACAGCCACTATGGAGAACAGTGTGGAGATTCCTTAAAAAACTGGAAATAGAACTGATATACGACCCAGCAATCCCACTGCTGGGCATACACACCAAGGAAACCAGAATTGAAAGAGACACGTGTACCTCAGTGTTCATCACAGCACTGTTTATAATAGCCAGGACATGGACGCAACCTAGATGTCCATCAGCAGATGAGTGGATAAGAAAGTTGTAGTACTTATACACAACGGAATATTACTCAACTATTAAAAATGCATTTGAGTCAGTTCTAATGAAGTGGATGAAACTGGAGTCTATCATACAGAGTGAAGTAAGTCAGAAAGAAAATACCAATACAGTATATTAACACATGTATATGGAATTCAGAAAGATGGTAACAACAACTCTATATGCGAGACAGCAAAAGAGACACAGATATAAAGAACAGTCTTTTGGACTCTGTGGGAGAAGGTGAGGGTGGGATGATTTGAGAGAATAGCACTGAAGCATGTATATTACCATATGGGAAACAGATCACCAGTCCAAGTTTGATGCATGAAACAGGGCACTCAAAGCCAGTGTACTGGGCCAACTCAGAGGGATGGGATGGGGAGGGAGGTGGCAAAGGGGTTCAGGACAGGGGAACACATGTACACCAGTGGCTGATTCATGTCAACGTATGGCAAAACCACCAAATTGTAATTAGCTTCCAATTATAATAAAAAATTAAAAAAATAATAATGATAAAGGGAGCTGGATTTCTCACCACCAGAGGACAGAGGGATAAATAGGAAAACAGAGAACACTAGAACAAGCCCTGTGACACTAGATACAACGGCCTTCAATATATACAGCTGGGTCCAGAACAACATATGTTAATGTGTGTATATATTAAGGGGCTTTCCTGGGGGCTCCGAGGTAAAGAATCCACCGCCAAGGCAGGAGACATGGGTTCGATCCCTGGGTCAGGAAGATCCCCTGGAGAAGGAAATGGCAACCCACTCCAGTATTCTTGCCTGGGAAATCTCTTGGACAGAGGAGTCTGGCAGGCTACAGTCCATGGGGTCGCAAAGAGTCAAACACAACTTAGCGACTACACAACAACAACATATATAGGGACGGTCAAAAAGTTCATTCATGTTGTTCCGTAACTTTACAGAAAAACCTAAGCAAACTTGTTGGCTCACCCAGTACATAAATGCATACATACATACATGCATTCCCTATCTCTGAAAGTGGGCCTAGGAGGAGAATAGCCTAAGAAACAATTACCACACCTAGTACTGAGGTTCTGGTTTCTAAACAGCATTCTACCCGGAAATGGCTTCTTGAAACAAATGACTGATTTCAGGGTTTTGACAGGAAAAGTAGCAGATGAGTATGAAACAGCTTGCTGTGCCAGCAAGTACGAAAATGCTCAAAGAATAATAGGAGCATGTCCAAAAAAGACAAGTCATTTTAACAGACCACCCCCAGCCAAACCTGGGATAATCTGACCTTCAAAGTTAATAGTCATAGTGAAATGTAACCACTGCATTACATAGAAGTCATAAGCCCATACTGATAAATAAATGTCAACGAAGAAATTGAAAGTTTGATGAGTAACAGGATAGTTATGTAGTTTTAAAGTACTTCTCTCATAAAATTTGTATTAAAAACAAGGGAACAAAAAGTACAGTAGAGAAGCCTGGCAATCACCGCCTAAACTGTGGTCAAAATAGACCTGGCAGTAAAGGAACAAAATAGAAATCCGTGCCAACAGAAGGGATGTAATGGGAACACAGAATTCTTCTGTGCAATTCCTGCCAAGGATACAAAACCTGAATCTAATAATGAGGAACATCAAACCAACCAAAATGAAGGACATTCGACAAAATAACTGCCCTGTAATTTTCCATACTATAAAGGTCACGTAAGTCAAGGAAAGACTGAGTATTTCAGACTAAAGAGATTAAAGATACACAGCAATTAAACGCAATGCATGATCTGGGAAAGGATCATTTTGCTCGAAAGGACGCTGATAGGAAAACTGGAGAAATCTGAATGGGGTCTGAGGCAATGATTGTATTAATCTCCTGATTTTAATGGTTATATTGTGGCTATGTAGGAAAATGTCTTGTATATATGAAAAAACACACTGCATAATCGGGGATGATAGAGTATCATGTCTTCAACTTACTAGAAAAGATTAAAGAAAAAATAGCTCTCTGTACTCTTAAAAGAATAAAACAATTACCAAAAGAAGCTATAACCCCTCTAATCTACTAAAGATTGGGTCGAAACATTCTGCTTCAGTTACAGTATAGAGACAAAGGAAGAGTCTGTCTTCCCCTCTTGCAAACTGTCACACACTGTGACTATAGCTACAGAGAATCATCAGTCAGTTGGACTCAATCACCTGCAGAATACAGCTTCCCAACCACTATGCCCAGTGCCCTGGTAGGAGGGAAAAGTCTATACTAACGCCCTAAGTCCTTGAGTGACTAGAAAAGACTTCAGGTAGTTTCAGCTAGAAGATTTCGATTCCTCATATAATAACATAATTTTCTGTGTGTGCTATTTGTGGAAAAAGATTAAAAATAATGACATAGGGTATACCAGGTACACATAGTTTCAACACATGTATTCTTTTACCCCTTCCCTCAAGAAATCAGTGAAACAATTTTGCTCTTGAACATTCACAGGTGACAGTGAAGTACTTAATGCCATCTTGTAAAAGAATTGAAACAACAGATCTGCCATAAATATAATTTATTTACCTGTTGAGTTAAAGAGGATTATATAAAAGGGTTCATCTGTTTCTGGGATATCATCTTCCGTAATGAATACAGATATGTTCTGCTCTCTACTTCCAACTGCGAAAATGAGCATTTCTCCTTTTTCAACGGGAACAAAGTCTCCCTCTCTGGCAGTAGCCTTCCCATCCATGGTAGCATACTGGACGGTGCAGGGAACATCAACAGATCCATTTCTGAGAACTTTAAAGTCAGCAGTCTCACCTTCCCGAACCCTCACTACACGAGGCTCTAAAATATTCACAAAGAAAAGAAAGAACGTGTGAGCTTTTCTGATTCCATCTACATATTATCAGATCGCACATGTTTCTCCCTGCCCACAAAAAATGCCTCCCACTGAGTCTTTCCTGAAAGAGAGCTATGATTCTAATGCCTGCATGAGGTCTCCTCTGATTACCTTGAGTCAGCGGCCTTCCTCTTGCCTTGATTCCTACAAAATCCATTGTCTGCAAGTCCCAATTTGTCAGTAAACTGTATACTCTCTGGAATTCTCTGCTTACTATTTCATAGAATTCATTTCCAAACTTGGACCATAAATTTTTTTTTTAATAGGCCCAGATACCTTCCACATCTTCTACAGGTTAATAGAAGACTGAACACAGGACTAATTCATTAAGTACATGTTAACTGAAGGTTAAAACATAAATTGATAAAATTCAAGAGGGTTAAGAGTTCTACAGTTGCAAATTGAACAGCCTGCAAAAATGATTTCAGGAAGAATAAGATACCAATAAATTAGATACCAAATAAACCTAAAAGATGTCTCCAGTGGCAAAGACAGTTGTAAAGAAAGCATTCAAGTGGGAAAAATAGGGAAACCTTAATTTACATGTGAATTTATATGTCCATGAAATTAACAGTAATTATATATAGTAAGTAACCATTCATTAAGTACAATATGCAAACCCTGAACTGTCTTCACTACTTCCCTACTGGAAGAGGTAACATGGAAGAGTGTTCATTTTTGCACAAAGGAAAGAAAATACCTTGAAATTTAAAAGTAAGAGAAAACAAAGCTAACAAAATAGTACTTAATTTTTCCTTCAGAATCCTTAAAAATATCTGTTAAAATGTCAAAGAGATTGAATAATGGTCAAATTATGAAATCCTATTTAAACATGTATCAATCATGCTTTATTGAAAATGTTCACTTAAAGCAATTATTGAAAAAAGCATCCTTACACTGTTCAAGAAAGATGGGAACTCACTCAAATAAGAAAGCAATACCACCTGCAAAATAAATGGGGTCATCATTTCTTCTAATCCTCAGAGTAGCAGTAGTTTTATTTCCTATTTTAGCTCCTCCAGTGGCATTAAGCAGGATAATGGTAAATTCCTCCATTTCTTCTGGAATCTTTTGGGAAAATGTTACACATGCTTTTTAGTCAGGTGCTCTGTACAAATAATTCCACTACATATACCTAAATTGTTTCATCTTTAAAAAATATATCTTTATTAATAACAGTATTAACGTTCATTTCCACTTCTGAGCAGAACCACCCTAAATTATTCAAGTAAGAATCAGAACCCTTCAAAATTTTAACATGCATTCATCCAAACAGCCACCTTATTTTGACTCACTATAAAATGTAATGGAAATAGAGATATTTTTGCCTTACACAAATTAAAAAGAAATACTACATAGCTTAAGTTTTTTCTGTAAGAAAATGGGCTATATGTTGTTTTTAAGGAAAAACAGTGAAACAGAAAAATAACTTCTGGGCACATTTAGAACAGAAATCATAATAGAAACAAACATTCAGTTAGCTTTCAAAGGCCCCTTATAAACTTTAAGTTTCATGGAAGTACATCACAAAGACCGCATTCCACTGTCCTAACAAGGTGAGACTTCCCACATCTCTGAGCCTATATGCCTCCCCACGTGGACTCTGTTTCGCTTTCTTCTCATTCTAAAATGAAAGAGTGTTGGAATTTTGTCTCTGGAGGCAGGGGTATGAGGGAAAGGAGACAGGCTTCCATACCTATTTGAAGTGCAGTTCCCCTCAGAAAGTTCCATTCCATTATTACTAAGTTTTTTCTCTGCATTACGCTGAGTCCACCATCCACCTGGACCAATGTCCTAAATCTGCAAGTGCATGCTACTATACTCAGTAGATAGCGCTCTCATTCTCAAAGGCCTTAAGTACAAACCGAGCGCTTAACAATCTCTCTCACAAGCGTGAATCTCCAATATTTGACACCTAGGCAGTGTCACCAGCGACTATCAATCCGTTCTAAAAGCTAAAAACGCCTGTAGGGGAACCAAAAATAACATTTCTACTTTGACTTGTGGGTGTGTGTGTGTGTGTGTGTGTGTGTGCACATGCGTGCATGTGTGTGCTCACTTAGTCATGTCCGACTCTTTGTGACCTCACAAACTATTGCCCACCAGCCTCCTCTGCCCATGGGATTTTGCCAGCAAGAACACAGGAGAGGGTTGTCATTTACTACTCCAGGGGATCTTCCCAATCCAGGGATCAAACTGGCATCTCTGGCATCTCTTACACTGACTGGCAGATTCTTTACCACTGAGCCACCTAGGAATCACTTTGGTTTATAGTCAAGACATTATACCTGAGTTCTTTATCACATACTCTCATAGCAAAGTATTACCAGACGTTTAATATTCAATAAAAAAAATAACTATTAAACAACAATAAGAGTTAAACATGTAACATTTACCTCATCTGGAAGGGAGTAAATGGTGATATTTTTTAAAAATTCCTGGTCTCCAAAGAAAACAGTCGCTCGGACAGGAAACACATCTTGTGTAAAATCTGGACTAACAACCCATGATACATTAACATCACCAAAGTTGCCTCGATTTCTTATTACACCATAAACAGCTGTGAAATACAAATGGGTATAACACATATGATCACATATTAAACAATTTTAAAATGATGAGTAAAGAAATTGGTCAAAGAGAAGTAAAAACAAGCCCCTTTTTTAATAAAAATCAATTATTTTCTTAGCCCAGCCTCAAGTATACATAAATTAACCCAGTCTTTCCTCTATAGCCAGACAATTTATAAAATAAATGGACTCAATCTTTGCTACCACAGTCTGAGATCTTAAAAGTTACTCAGCACAGGGAACAGAATGGTATCCAGGTACATCTATCACAAAGTCCTATAAGGGTATTTGCTAAAGACAGAGAAAGTTGCACACTCAAAAGCGATTTTCCTATCCAGACAGACATGGCTCTAAAGATAAACTACATCTCTTTTGTGCCACTGCAAGAGTTCCCCCTGTCTCTTATACACATCTTATGGNAGGGTATTTGCTAAAGACAGAGAAAGTTGCACACTCAAAAGCGATTTTCCTATCCAGACAGACATGGCTCTAAAGATAAACTACATCTCTTTTCCTGCCACTGCAAGAGTTCCCCAGATGTAACTCTAAGTTTCAGAACTTTTCCTATTTGACTCAACTCATTCTTTTAAATACTTAAGTTCTACTCATATGGTTAATGGAAATCAAATATAACTGTAATGTATGTGTTAGCCACTCAATCGTATCTGACTCTTTGTGGCCCCATGGACTTTAGCCCACCAGGCTCCTCTGTCCATCGAATTCTCCAGGCAAGAATACTGGAGTGGGTAGCCATTCCCTTCTCCAGAGGATCTTCCCAACCCAGGGATTGAACCCAGATCTCCTGCACTGCAGGAAGATTCTTTACCACCATCATCCTAATACTACATAAGAAATAAAAATTACAACCTTAAAGATGATTTTTAAAACACTAATTTCTACACCATGTGTAATTTAAAGCAGTTGGACAACTAAAAATCACTATCTACTAAAGAAATAAATTTAAAAACACCAAATTTTTTCTTTAGTAAAGAGTAATAGAATATAAGAAGTAAAATACATTACCACTATAGGTATTGTCTCCTTTACTTTCATTTATCGTAACAATTAGATCATCAGAAACAAATTCTATAATCCCATGAGGATCATCATTTTTTAGAATCGTTATGTTGACAACTGTAGCACTTCCCAACTTGCTTTCCCGTTCACCATGGCTGGTAAGGACCACCCAATAATGTTCATCCAACTAAAGTGAGCATGTCAAATTAGGAAATATAAAAAGTTGAAATTTTCAGAGCAAATAAAAATATATATTCAAGAATATTAATGCCATCAATTTTTCACAATGATGCACTCTGAAAAAAACAAAGCTGACTTTTTTTAATTTTTAACATTTTTCCATCAATTAAGAGAGATATCAGGTATAAATACACATTATCCAAAAATGGAAAAGAAAAATCATGTTACTACATTAAATAAGGAGACTGGATCTTATCACTGATGTTCCAGTCATTTAAACTAATAAAATTAAATTAATTTAAAAGTTACATATGCAACAATGTACATACATAATGGAACAATATCTGGTTCTCTTAATATATTTAAAACTTAAATTTATTTTCTTTAAAAGAGTAATTTTACAGAAAAATTTCTTCAGTTTGAAACCACATCCTGAAAGTTCAGTCAATATAGATTATACAAAACAATGTTTAACATATATAAAGCTAAAAGGAGATGAAAACTCATAAGTTTCAGATTGGGCTATCATTTTAGGTAAGAATAGACAATTCAAATTGGTACGACTCTTACTTTGCATCTGAAGCTTGTTTTTTAGTTTCCAAACATAAGTACTTCCTTTATCTTTTCTTGCCTGCCTCCTTTCCTGTATTTCCTTGCCAACATTCAAACTATTTATATTCATAACATACTAGATATTATCAACTTTCCACAAAGGCACAAGAAAAAAATAAAATCCCATACCTCTGGTATCCCATCCAATCTTGTCAGCAAGGTGATTACGATCTCCCTTTCCCCAGGTTTAAATTCCAGTACTCCTGTGTTGCCATAGAATTCATTGCTATCTCTTGGCTCTATTCGATAGTGTAGAAACTGCTTAACCAGTGCTCCCCTATGTCGGATGATATGGAGCTCTATAGATTCTCCTTCCTTTAAAAAATAAAATTCACAAAATTCAAAAAGATACATGCACCCCAGTGTTCATGGAAGCATTATTTATAATTGCTAAGACAAAAGAGCAACATAAGTGTCCATCAACAGATGAATGGTAAAGATGTGAGTAGGTGGGTGGGTGGGTGTGGGTGTGTGTGTGTGTGTGAATGGAATACTACTCAGTCATCAAAAAGAAAGAAATTTTGCCATTTGTCAAGTGGCTTCCCTGGTGGCTCAGATGGTAAAGAATCTTCCTGCAATGCAGGAGACCCAGGTTTGATCCCTGGGTCGAGAAGATCCCCTGGAGAAGGGAATGGCAACCCACTCCAGTATTCTTGCCTGGAAAATCCCAAGGACAGGGGAGCCTGGTGGGCTATAGTCCGTGGGGTCACAAAGAGTGGGACACAACTGAGCAACTAACACACAACGTGAATGGGCTTAGAGGGCTTTATTCTAAGTGAAGTCAGACAGAGAAAGACAGATAATGTACGATATCACTTCAATGTGGAATCTAAAATTACAACAAACTAGTGAATATCACCCCACCCCAGTACTCTTAAAATGTCTGTCTACAATGCAGGAGACCCAGGTTCGATCCCTGGGTTGGGAAGATCCCCTGGAGAAGGAAATGGCAATCCACTCCAGGACTATTGCCTGGAAAATCCCATGGACAGAAGAGCCTAGTAGGCTACAGTCCATGGGGTCGCAAAGAGTCGGACACGACTGAGCGACTTCACTTCAACTTCAAATTCCAGTACTCTTGCCTGGAGAATCCAATGGACGGAGTAGCCTGGTGGGCTGCAGTCCATGGGGTCGCTAACAGTCGGACAGACTGAGCGACTTCACTTTCACTTTTCTCTTTCATGCATTGGAGAAGGAAATGGCAACCCACTCCAGTATTCTTGCCTGGAGGATCCCAGGGATGGGGGAGCCTGGTGGGCTGCCGTCTATGGGGTCACACAGAGTCGGACACGACTGAAGTGACTTAGCAGCAGCAGCAGTGAATATCACCAAAAAGAAGCAGGCTCATATACAGGGAACTAGCAGTTACCAGTCTATGGGGTCGCACAGTCGGACATGACTAAAGTGACTTAGCAGCAGCAGCAGCAGTGGCGTGAGGGCAATAGAGGGGTCGGGACAGGAGGTACAAACTACTGGCTATAAGAGAGGCTCAAGGACAAACTGTACAGCATGGGGAATATAGCCAAGCTTTTGCAATAACTGTAAATGGAAAGTACTGTTTCAAAACTGTATTTAAAAAAATAATCCCACACTCTGAATTCAGACTGAACAAGTTTGCATCAGAAGTTTAAGCAATTTGTGTAAGGCTCAGCTGAAGTGCCAATGTGTCTCTTTCACACTGAAATATAGCACAGACTGCTTAGAATAGTGACTAGAACATAACGGAATCCTAATTACATGTTATCTATATGATTATACCAATAATAATGATGATGCCTATGTTCCTGCCAGTAAAGTATCATATAAAGGATAGGGGAAAAAAGTCAACAGAAGTTCAAATCCTTTGAAATTGCTCTTCTGAGGTTGTGAGTAGAACAGATTGAAGGATCTTTCATACTTACTTTTATAATATAGGGTCCTCTGGAAGCAGGAGAAAATTCAAAAACTCCCCCAGGATCATCATTTTCCAAAATAATTAGGTCACGGCTCGTATATCCAGATTTCAGCACTTGGTTTTCCACACTGACCCTGGAGAAAACAGTGGGGGAAAAGGTCTCCACTACCTATAGACTTACTTCTGAATTTGAAGTCTTACTTACAATATTTATAACACTTTCAGATAATGTGGAAGGTTATTAGAAGTTAAAACTTAAACTGAATTTAAGTATATTAAAATCACGTAAGATAAAAACAGTGCCACTGATAACACTTATGGGAGAACTTCTCTTTCTGAATTCATTATATCTTTTATATTTGCTTGAAAACAAACTGCATATGTATATTAAAAACACAATAATTGAAAGTTTAAATATATTTTATAAAGTAGTATCAAATTTATAGACTTGTTTCCAGTTTTAGGGAAATTTAACTTGTAATACATAGTTTTAAAGTAATTTAAACAAAATTGCTTAAATTTTACATACACTTGAATTTTTTTTTAAAAACTCATTACATAATATTATATTAATTGAATATAAATTGGATAACTGCTTGGACTAAAGAAAGACACATTGACCAAAAATTAAAGTTGTGATTAGATTTTAGAAATATTTCATGACCTTCAGTATGATTCTGTTCACCCTGACTTTAACCTTATGCTTTTTCTATCATAAAAGAAATATTATAAATAATAAATATAAAGATAATATTTCTTTTATAATGAAAAAGTAGGACATCATGAAAAAATGGAATGGAATGGATCTGAAATACATGATATGCTATAGCAATTCCTATACAAATCTCAAAAGAACATATTAAAATGATGCTTTTTTTATTTTTGGTTTTTATGTTCAGCCTATAATTAAAATGATCAAAGGGACTAGAACTGTAAGGTTCTGAGGGTTTAAAAGCCAGCATACTCTGAGAATTCTCAATCCCGCAAGCTCTTCTAAACCTTTCCAAATGTCACGTTCTATTGAATCAAAAAGTACCCGATCAAACCTCAAAATTACAATGCAGCCACAATTCATATGTAGAAAGAACAGCACACTCCCTGTGTAACAGAGAATCTGAATTAACATGCTTCCCCAGCTTTTGGAAATCTGCCAGCCAATATCTAGCATACTAGTGCCCACAGAAGATATAATCAAAATAATAAGACAGTTAGGCTTTTTCTATTATTAATATGATTTTCATAGTAAATGTGCCCATATTTCATTTATGTCAATATTTTTATTAATTAAAACTTCCTATGTCCAAGCTGAGACAAAAAACAGGATCGGAACGTGAATATAAAAATCCATTCTGAGCATTAGACAAATGAATATTTTTAAGCTTTCTTAAAAAGTGCTACTCTTTTGGAAAAAAGGCAAAGTTTTGAAAAGTTCTTTACACAACAACTAAGAGAATGCAGGCAAGAAATTGCTTAAACGCACTCAAAAATCAATGGAAGAAAGGAGCGCTCTGCTTCTGAATTCTTTGTGAAACAACCACAAGATTCATAGATGTTAAGTAAGAACTGCACGAGCTGCTGCTGCTGCTGCTAAGTCACTTCAGTCGTGTCCGACTCTGTGTGCCCCATAGACGGCAGCCCACCAGGCTCCCCCATCCCTGGGATTCTCCAGGCAAGAATACTGGAGTGGGTTGCCATTTCCTTCTCCAATGCATGAAAG
>SJYX01024061.1:407388-447584 GCA_006410675.1 Oreotragus oreotragus | reverse complement strand
TTCTCCATCTTTGGCTGCAAAGAATATAATCAATCTGATTTCGGTGTTGACCATCTGGTGATGTCCATGTGTAGAGTCTTCTCTTGTGTTGCTGGAAGAGGGTGTTTGCTATGACCAGTGCATTTTCTTGGCAAAACTCTATTAGTCTTTGCCCTGCTTCATTCCGCATTCCAAGGCCAAATTTGCCTGTTACTCCAGGTGTTTCTTGACTTCCTACTTTAGCATTCCAGTCCCCTATAATGAAAAGGACATCTTTTTTGGGTGTTAGTTCTACAAGGTCTTGTAGGTCTTCATAAATCCGTTCAACTTCAGCTTCGAAAAATAATAGCTTTGACCCTTGTCAACAAAGTAATGTCTCTGCTTTGTAATATGCTGTCTAGGTTTGTCATAGCTTTTCTTTCAAGGAGCAAGCATCTTTTAACTTCATGGCTGTAGTCACCCTCTGCAGTGATTTGGGAACCCAAGAAAATAAAATCTGTCACTGTTTCCATTGTTTCCCCATCTATTTGCCATGAAGTGATAGGTCCGGATGTTATGAATGTTGAGTTTTAAGCCAGCTTTTTCACTGGTCATGTTCATATAGAAGGCTGAAATAAAATCACTAGAGTAATTCTGACCAGTTGAAGATTTTTAATAGAGTTTTGTTTACACAGGGGTTCTGCAGCCACATGGATAGAGATATTGGATGTCTTCAGAGGCTAAAAGTTCAATATAAAGGTTACTAACACCGCCATAAATACAGGGTGTCTCTTGTTCTTCAGTCACTTAGTTGCATCCAACTCTTTGCGACCCCAGGGACAGCAACAAGCCAGGCTTCCTGTGCTTCACTATCTTCCGGAGTTTGCTCAAACTCATGTCCATTGAGTCGGTAATGCCATCCAACTATCTCATCCTCTGTCACCCTCTTCTTCTCCTGCCCTCAACCCTTCCTAGCCACAGTAAAAACTGGTTCTGAGGCAGCGTAAGAAAACAAATCAGAAATGGAAAACAGGAAAGTTCTCTACAATTCAAAATCAATACTCTGCATCATCAATTCTCAATCTCGGGTCACGTCAATCAATTCATCAATTCTCGGGTCACGTCACTGCAATTGCTACAGGAATTCCAGGGCTCCATGAAAGCAAAATCAACTGTGTAAAATCCTGCCTTCATGTCACTTGTTTTAGTAATTTCTTTCTCATATGAGTTTTGACCTAGCCAAGATCAGAGGCAAAGGGAGAACTGAGTACTGAGATTCTAGGGACCAAAGAACCTTAAACATACATGCTATGAATTGAATGCTTGTATCCCCACCCCTAGAATTCATACGTTGAAACCCCTTATGCCTAATATGATAGTATTTGAAGATGGGACCTTTGGGAGGCAACCAGGTTGTAAGAGTAGAACCCTCACGATGAGGTTTGTGCCCTTATAAGGAGAAACACCAAAGAATTTGGATCCTGTCTCTCTGCACCACGTGAGCACTCAGCAAAAAGACATCATTTCTGCACACCAGGAAGGGGGTTATCCCCAAGAGTCTGATCTCACACCTCGCAGCCTCCAGAAGTGAGCAAAGTAAATGTCTGATGTTTAAGCCACGACTCAATCTGTGGCAGTCTTTACAACAGCCTGAACTGACCAAGACAATGTCTACTACTGAGAATGCTCTGAATCCAAGGACACCAACAGCAGAGAAGGCAAAAGAGTGCCCCCGGTGGTCCAGTGGATAAGAATCCGCCTGCCAGTGCAGAGGATACGGATTCGGTCCCTGGCCTGGGAAGATCTCACATGGCGTGGGGCAACTAAGCCCGTGGGCCACAACTACTGAGCCTGTGCTGCAGAGCCAGGGAACCGCAACCACGGAAGCTCGTGTGCCTGTGCTCAGAAACAAGAGAAGCCACCACGAGAAGTCTGGGCACAGCAAATACAGAGCAGCCCCCGGTCACCGCAACTAGAGAAAGCCCACAGAAAGTGAAAGTGAAGCCGGTCAGTCGTGTCCGACTCTTTGCGACCCTCATGGACTGTAGCCTACCAAGCTCCTCCGTCCATGGGATCTTCCAGGCAAGAGTACCGGAGTGGGGTGCCATTTTCTTCTCTAGGGCATATTCCCAACCCAGGGATTGAACCTGGGTCTCCCACATTGTAGGCAGACACTTTTACCATCTAAACACCCAGGGAAAAGCCCATGNTAGCCTACCAAGCTCCTCCGTCCATGGGATCTTCCAGGCAAGAGTACCGGAGTGGGGTGCCATTTTCTTCTCTAGGGCATATTCCCAACCCAGGGATTGAACCTGGGTCTCCCACATTGTAGGCAGACACTTTTACCATCTAAACACCCAGGGAAAAGCCCATGCGTAGCTACAAAAACCCAGCACAGCCATAACTAAAGGTACGACATGTTTTCCAGAAGGCCAAACTTAAAGCTTTTTAAAATGTTCTAAGTATCTCTCTAAATGTGCTCTGGTAGCAGTATTCTCGGAGAAGGCACTGGCACCCCAGTCCGGTACTCTTGCCTGGAAAACCCCATGGACGGAGGAGCCTGGTGGGCTGTAATCCATGGGGTCGCAAAGAGTCGGACACGACTGAGCAACTTCACTTTCACTTTTCACTTTCACGCACTGGAGAAGGAAATGGCAACCCACTCCAGTGTTCTTGCCTGGAGAATCCCAGGGACGGAGAAGCCTGGTGGGCTGCCATCTATGGGGTCGCACAGTCAGACACGACTGAAGTGACTTGGCAGCAGCAGCAGCAGTTTTCTAAATTGCCTTAACTTCTTGCTCAACAGGGCCAGGACCATGGGCTTGATCACTTGCTCAATTTCACTTCACAGATTCAGTTCCACCACTGTCTGGCCATTCATCTCACAAGAGCATTCTACCAGTGGTAAGGGGAACAGAATTCTGTTCACCCTTCATCCCAAGAAGAGAAATTCAAGGGTCCTCTAAAAAGTGGGTTATCCTCATAGACAGAAGGGTGCATCATATAATAATTTACTCATTATGAGGAGACACAACAGAATAATAGTAATAACAATAAAGATGAAATACAGATCTCCCACCACTAGGGACAAAGCCTTGGGATACTGACAAAAGGTCTCCCTGTACATAGACATATCGCAAAAAGTCATCCCTACATAGTGACAAATCCTATACCCCTTAACAGAGCACTCACTAGACACCTCCACTGCTGCTGCTGCTAAGTCACTTCAGTCGTGTCCGACTCTGTGCAATCCCACAGATGGCAGCCCACCAGGCTCCCCTGTCCCTGGGATTCTCCAGGCAAGAACACTGGAGTGGGTTGCCATTTCCTTCTCCAATGCAGGAAAGTGAAAAGTGAAAGTGAAGTCACTCAGTCGTGTCTGACTCCTAACGACCCCATGGACTACAGCCCACCAGGCTCCTCCGCCCATGGGATTTTCCAGGCAAGAGTACTAGAGTGGCTTGCCATTGCCTTCTCCAAGACACCTCCACTAGGAGTCCTCAATTAATGCACAAACCATACAAGGACAAGAAGTCGACCAGCTCAAAAAAAAAGATAAAATCTTCAGAATAAAATGGCCCAACCCATCAACTGCTAAGCAAGGTATGACACAGCCATGAGAAACTCAAAATGCCAAGAAGTTTTTTTTTTTAAGTTTTCAGAGATAAAGAGCAAGTTAATCTAAAGGCAAATGATTTCTTCTCCTCAAACGTCTCATTAGCTACTCTGGAAGCTAAAAGAGAATACCTTTCAAGTTCTTAAGAAGAAATTATTTTAATCTAGAAATTCCTATAAGCCAGGAATCAATGTATGAATTTCACTGAGCTCAAAGGTTCAAGAAGTTTACCTGGCACGTACTTTTTCTGCTCATGTATTTGAGGATACATGTGTTACAACAAAACTAAAACACAATCCAAGAAATAAGATGCAAGAAATCAAGAAAATTAAGGAGTTGGTAAAACAGTCACAAGCAGCACGTGAGAAGCAAGTTGGAGAAAGCAGCTGGCAGAGCTAAATTCAGCATTCAACACACGTAAGACAGCTTGCAAGGACTGACACTAAAAATCCAATACTGGCCACCTGATGTGCAGAGCCGACTCATTCGAAAAGACCCTGATGCTGGGAAAGGCTGAGGGCAGGAGGAGAAGGGGGCAACAGAGGATGAGATGGTTGGATGGCATCATCAACTCAATGGACATGAATCTGAGCAAACTCCAGGAGATAGTGAAGGACAGGGAAGCCTGGCATACTGCAGTCCATGGGGTCACAAAGAACTGGATACAATTTATCGACTGCCCCAAAAAGACAGCTGGATGGAAGACCTAATTTGGTAAGAATGGCATATAAAAGGGGGCGGTCAACTCCAGAGAAAGCAATAAGAAACTAGTAAAACAAAGCTAGGGAAAAATATGAAACAAACTTAAATATCCCATGGTTCAAAGAAATTGACGAAATATGAGATTTCATTTCATATATACTTCAGTTAGCAAAATGTATGGTAACAGATTATACATTCCTTCCTTATTGCTCTATTCATACTATCTGATTCTGTTTGAAATTTACAAATTTAGTTACATAATCAAAATTTGCTAAGCATCCTTTATTACATTCTAATTTTCAAAATCAATCAATAGCAACCATATGGAAAATACAACTATAGTCCTGTGAGTACAGATTTATCAAACTTTGGCAATAAAATCAATGCTTTGGTTTGGACTTCCCCAGCAGTCCACCAGTTAAGACTCCACACTTCCACCGCAAGGGGCAAAGGGGCATGGGTCTGATCCATGGTCAGGGAACTGAGGTTCCGCAAGCCAAGCCATATGGCCAAAAAACTTAAATTAAAAAAATGTTTAAATAATGCTTTGGTTAATAAAAGTTAAGAAATAAAAGAAGATAGAAAAATGTTATGAGAGTTTTATTTCTTATTAAGTAATAAAAGTCCAAACACTCTACCTATGTCAACAGATTTTTTTGGTATACTATTTAAAAGTATCTACACAATGTTCTGTCATATTGCTTTTTTCATTTCTGAATGCTTTCCCTGCAATATCCATCATGAAAAACTTATTTATTCTACAATCCAAATTTCTATGTCACGTTTTCCCAAATCAACTCAAAAGAATGACGGACCTCTCACTGGCTCTCTCCCGGCCCTCCCCTACTCACAGTTCATGAATAACTCCATTATATCATGAATTATACTGACCGACATTTCACATCTGATCTGCTTTTATTATTGGCTAATTAAAACACTGACCTTAGTATGTCTGATCTGCTTTTATTATCTCATAATTAAAACACTTATCTTAGTATAACCCTTGTTTTATTCATCCTTATACACTTGAGGGGTAGACAGTTTCTCTTTAGACTCCCTACATAACTTGCAGTAAGCAACAGAATCCAAAATATAAATAAGGATAAAATAATGACTCATTAACTCTCTCACTCAGGTAAGGACACTTGTAGCTGAACCAAAGTTGAGATTATTGTAATCATTAAAGTACCTGTACAAAAAAGTGGGCCCCATTTTGAAGGAATGCATCATTTCTTATTGGCAATTTTATAGTGACTTGGGTTTTCTGTTCTGGAAAAATGAGACTGCTTCTCTTGGATATATTTAAGATGCCATCTTTTGCTCGCAAAGGGTCCACAGCTCCAGCAGGAATATAAAATGCAGAATAAAATATCTTCACATCTCCTTTAGTTCCTCCCAGTCTTGTAAGACTCAAGGATAAACATCGTTCACCTGGGCTACTTTCAATCTTCTGGTTTTCCACAGGAAAAAATGTTATTAGGCCATAAACATCATCACTATCCTGAATGTAGAACAAAAGCTGCAGATAAAGGAATAAAACATTAAAGTGCAGAATTCTCACATCTGAGCTCACCAAACTGTTTATTTTCTAGGCTATTTTGAATTTTAATGTGTAATTCTGTATCATATCTAAAAATGATTACTCATATAAGTAATAGAGTAAAAGAGGAATTGGGCTCTTTAGGTGGCTCAGTAGTAAAGAATCTGCCTGCCAATGCAGGAGATGCATGTTCGATCCCTGAGATGGAAAAATCCCAACTGAGTTGAGAGCTGGAAACTGCAACCCACGCCAGTATTCTTGCCTGGGAAATCCCGGGACAGAGGAGATTGGCAGGCTACGGTCTATGGGGTCGCAAAAGAGTTGGACATGACTTAGCGACAACAACAACAAAAAGAAGATGAGTTAAAAACATACCTGAAAACTTTGTGGAATTTAAGAACAAACTTTTTATTTACAGATGGGACAACCTTCAGCAAGGGAACTAACCTCCGCTTCCAAAACCCATGCTCTTCCTGTCACATCAAACTAAACATACATAAGAGGTGTATGATCAAATTCTTTGTCTGTTTGAGAGCACAGACGTATTTCCACAAGCAAAGCATAGCAAGAGACCTACCTCCGCTGGTTCACTCACTTCTGCACCTCCCCGTATCGTATGAGGTAGAATCTGAAGTAGGAAAGCCTCTGCCTCTTCTGGAAGATCATCGTTAACGACAGTGAGAGGAACTGATGCCAACATCTGCCCTTGTGCAAAATGGAGAACTCCAGATCTTGGCCTGATATCTGTCGTTACTGGGGAGGGATCACTGCTATTGCGTGTCAGCACCCAGTTCACGGAAACATTTCCGTGAGTGCCGCCATTTCTAACCACTGTAATTTCTTCAAATCTGGAAGAAAGATGATATGGTCACATAATACACTCTATTTCCCCTGAAATGGGCATTTTCAACATCAGGTTGGTCACTAGCCACTGGTAAGCAGAATCCAAACCATAAAGAATGACTGTTTTTAATATGAAGCAGTAGGTATGAAGATGTGCCCTAAGAAACTACCGTAACATGAATTAACTTGCATATTTAAACATGTGTTTTAAGTGTCACTCCCCAGATAAGAAAGAAAACTGTGAAACCATGGTCGAGGAAATTACACATATCCTTAACAGTTAGCACTGTGTCCAACACCACAAATATCAAATCTTGGAATAATATATTAAAATAACTGCAGCAATCCAAGGTTTAAAATAAATCCTACCTTGTTGTTGTATCTTCATCAATTATGACTGTCCTTTCAAACAAGACACTGTTGAATGAGAGGACACCGTAAGGTTTGTCATTTGGCTTAATGGTGACTTGTACTCCAGAAGGGCCTAACAGCACAGCGTCTCCCCGTAAAGTGTCTTTCAGTAACATAACTTGAAACGATTCAGCAATCTCTGGTATGGCATCATCCACTATTTGAAATTTCAGGTGTGACTCATAAATAAAAGGTGGAAAAACAATAGTTGTGTTTGGCTGAAGATCAATGAAGTCTAAATTTTGCTGAGCATGTGCAGTTGAATTCCCAGTTATAATAACATAACTGATAGAAACTTCGCAGTCATCAGACCCAATCAGATTTCCACTGTCATCTTTTCCACGAACCACTGGAATTGTGAGTATGTGGTCTTCCTCAGGTACCAAATAAACATTCTGAATGAATCTCACAGGACTGTCATTTTTCTTAACGATGATCTCAACTGAGCTCCTGGAGGTATTGATCTCAGCCCCTCCTTCTACACTTTTCAGTTGAATCAAAAATATTTCATCATTTTCTGGTACCTGTCAGAGAAATACAAGCAATGCCAAAACATCAATAGCTAAAACACCTGCAAAACACAAAGTGTAAAAAGCACTTACATTTCAATGCAATTACACAGAAATTTTTTTTAAAAATCTTTAATTGAAAGGAGCAGATAAGGAGGGTTGTTCACTGTCTATTTACTATTTTCCAAAGGTAAATAACCTATTTTAGATAAAGCAATGATATGAATAAGAAATGAAGTATCAGCATAATGACTTTCAACCTTGATCAATCCCTAGAGAACTAAAGATATGACAGAAAAACAAGTTCATATTAGTTTCATCAGGTGTGCAGGATCAGAAGCAACATTCAAGGTCTAATAATATTTAAGAATTTGGTAGACTACAATAAACATCACATACGAATTGTTAGTTTTTCTATCATATCAATTATTCTTGCTTCTAAGCAGCTTCTATCTCAAGATTTAACCATGATATCAATTATATGATTTTCAAAATACATACCATATATCTCTGGAAAACAAGCTATAAGAGTCACTTTAGGCAAAATGATGACACTGTTAAAATGAAACTTTTTTTTAATTACATAGAAATCCCAGGGATAATCTCTACTGTGCTATTTGAATTTTTACTTCACTATAAATGAATGAAAGTGAAATAATATATACTTTTACCTCCATACTGTGCTATTTGAATTTTTACTTCACTATAAATGAATGAAAGTGAAATAATATATATTTTTACCTCCATCAATAGAAATATAAAAGGTAAAGCTATTTATCTCAAAAAAGAAAATGCAATGGTTTGACTGAAGATCTTTTACCTTCAAACTTTATTGAGGAATAATAAAAAATATATAACTAATGTATTTATGGATACAATATGATGATTTGATATACATATACATTGTGATTACAAAGATCAAGATATTAACAAATCCTTCACCTCACACAGTTAATTCTATGTATGTATGTGTGGAGAGAATGCCTAAGCCCTACTCTCAGTAACTCTGAAGTATAGAATACTATATTATTAACTACAGTCTTTTAAACTTACAATTAAAATGTATAATTAATCACTACCCCAAAATTATAACCTGCTCAATGTTCCAGGTTCTAAAAACAGTTTTTGCTAGCTTTCACAACCAGTGAGCTAAAGCTATCAGCGCTATTTAATATTTCACTTTTTTAAGAGAAATACTCTTTTCTAATAATGTCTTATAATTCATCTTTTTTGGGGTTTGTTGTGATTTAGATGATTTTTTGTGGGAGGGTAGAGGGATAAACTCCCAGCTGTCCCTTTTCTTCTGGTATTACTGCTAAAGTTATTGTATTAAAAGGCATGTTTTCTTTTGGTTAGCTCATAAGGAACATCCCTGTATATACTGTTCAGATTCACTCTTTCCTTGCCAGTTAAACTAGCCATGTCATATATCTCCATCCTTGGTAGTTCACTGTGAAATTGAAAATAACAAAAGCCTTCCTATGAATGTGAACATTTAAAACATCCAAACAAATAAATATCAATTGCAACAGAATTTTCTTTGCTTTTATAGTGATACATTTATGCTGGGTAAGTAGTACTATACCTGCTCAAAACTGCAATAACTAGCAAAATCAATCACCAAGATTTATAAAATGCGGAAATGCTTGTATTAAGTGTGGCTGTCAGTTACATTCAAGTTCATTGCCTTTCAGATATACAACTTAATGTGAATTAAACAAAGTAAATATTAACAAAGTCTATTCCAAAATAGGCATTAACAGCTATGGCATATCTGGCTGCAGTACATTACTTTATGTATGACTGTGTTCTTGAATAATTTCAAATACTGAACACAGCTTAATACTTGACATAATATTCTCTAACATGACTGTAATACAGAGAGCCCTTGTTCCTTTTAAGCATTTAATACACCCTACCTCATCATCAAGTACTGTCAAGTTATAAGCTACTGTTGCTTTGCCTGGAGGAAAAGTGATATTTCCTTTAACTGGACTTAAATCTTCTTCAGGTAGATTTGGGCCACCCTCTACCTGCAAAGAAACATGGTGCCATCAATAAACAAAACATTTCATTAGGGTAAGAAAGCATTACTGTTATATAAACTGGCAGACTTACTTTAAAATGTTTTGCAAGAAGAATGACACTAACCTGTATTAAGTCTACCCTTTTAATTAATGGAGTCAAGGCCCATAATATCATTATAGATCTTGACTATAATTAAACTACAAGGGCTTCCCTGGGGGCTCAGAGAGGAAAGAATCTGCCTGCAATGTGGGAGACCCAGGTTCAATCCCACTGTTCTTGCCTGGAGAATTCTATGGACACAGAAGTCTGGTGGGCTACAGTCCATACGGTCACACATGGTCGGACAGGATCGAGGCAACTTAGCACACGCACAGATTAAACAACATGGTTTCTAAGAGTTTTCTCTTTTTTCTCAACCATAATATTAAGCCTGAGGAAAAAAATTATAATAACTTTTTCTTGAGCAGAATGCATTCAAAATTATTATATGCTCTTAAGTAATGGAATCAAATACCAGTTCTACCCCTGGTGGTGTAACCTTGGATGAGGTATTTTTAACAACCCTGTGTGGCTGTTTCCCCATCTTTAAAATGAGGAAATAAGGTCCACTTACCAGGCCAGATATAAATATTTAATAAAATCATATTCCTTTCAAAAATTATTTATTAACTACCCTGTGTCTGACCTCTTCTAGGTACTAAGGATATAGCAGAGAACAAGGCAAGCTTGCTACCCACCAGGACCTGACATTTAATGAAAGGGAGCAAATGGAAGATAAATAAACGCGTGGCGGATGATGGTGAGGACTATGGAAGAAAACATTTTAAATGGCATGAGGGCCACTGAGCCCTGGGAAGAGCTCCATTTCACATGCAGCAATAATCAGGGTAAAGCACTTAGACCAGGGCCGAGCGAGGTAAGTGCTCCACGAATGTTAGCTGTAATCATTTCAACAGAACAAAAGGCTCAAGATTCAGTAAAATAACTTCAGACATTCACAGAGAGTTGAAAACACTATAACCTGACGATGCCTTATCATTTCTACAGCCAATTTTTTCCCAATTTTTGGAATGTGACTGCTGTGAGCACCATCCATTAAGTGTATTTTTTTAAATGGAGAGTGTATACGGGGAAGACTACGTATTAGATTATTTTATGTAAGCCTAAGGAACCCACGAGCATTTTAAAATTTTATATCCTTAAAGAGATCTGTCATAAATGTTCTATGAATTTTATAGAATGATTGTTATTAATTTGTGGTTTATTATTATCCTGTCTCTAAAATAATCTGTTGTGTTTCATGGAAGCATGGTATATTCCAAGCAGCAAGGAAAACAGTTTTATATTAAACATGAAATTTATCAGATGATGAAAGCATTCTATTACATTTTCATTAAGCATCATGTTTATTATACCAAGGACCTTGATTTTTTTAATTGCAGGGATCTAGTATGAGTTCTAAGCATTAAACTGATTTCACAGTAAACTTACCTCAAAAGTCACAGTCACCATCCCATAGGTTCCTTTTTCTCTGATGAGAGTAAGAGGCACAGATTCATTTCTGCCTCTGGGCTCACTCACTGTGATTGAGAAAGGCTATTGGGAGAGCAAAGACCATCAGGTGCTGATCAACCAGAGGCAGGAGCTCGTGCAAACTGTTACTACCTTAGAAATCCTGATTTTCCACAGACAAATCCATCTACATCGTGCTTTTAAGAATGTGGGGTCTCCTTGCCTTCATCAACTGTAGCTAATAAGGTTTAGAAGGTTCAAATAATAGTATAAAGCAAACATAAAACTAGTCAGGCAAAAGATGGAGGTTCTTGCCCTGCTTCTGCCAACAACGAGCTATTCTGCTAAGGAATCTTAAAGGTTACCTAATTGAAAGGTGATGAATTCAAAGGCTCCCAGGGGCCCAGGAGGTCACAGGAATGAGTTGTGCCTCCAGATCCGGGCAATTCACTGGGACTGTGGCTCAGCCTTGCCCTCAACCACTGTTCCTTCCTTATCGGTCAGCTTGCCACTGAAAACAGGTAGCTGCTAATGAGATCCAACCAGTCCATCCTAAAGGAGATCAGTCCTTGGTGTGCATTGGAAGGACTGATGTTGAAGCTGAAACTCCAATACTTTGGCCACCTGCTGGGAAGAACTGACTCATTTGAAAGGACTCTGATGTTAGGAAAGATTTGGGGCAGGAGGAGAAGGGGACGACAGAGGATGAGATGGTTGGATGGCATCACCGACCCAATGGACATGGGTTTGGGCCGACTCCGGGAGTTGGTGGTGGACAGGGAGGCCTGGCGTGCTGCAATTCAAGGGGTCGCAAAGAGTCGGACACAACTGAGTGACTGAACTGAACTGAATGACTTTTTTCAGGACATGATCACTGAGGGGAAGCAAGAGCCGGGACTTCAAGTGTTGGAAATTGTTGGCATGGCTGGTTGAAACTCAGGGTAGAAGAGGTAAGTGGCCAGATACAGGCCAGCCAAGGCAGCAGGTGACCCCTAGGTCTCAGTATCCCCATCCATCACCAGGGGTAGGAATGCCTGTCTCAAAGGGTTCTGATGAGGTTGCAACGAGATAATTCACGCCTAAGTGCTTATCCTAGTACAGGACAGGCAGTGAGGGCCAGTAAAGGTTGGCTATAATTATTATCACCATCACTGTCATCTTCATCATCGATACAATCATCATCCAATCTGGAAACCAAAGTCAGATTAGGTGCTTCAGGAAACCAAAGTACTGACTGCAAGCTCATCAGTTACTTAGTTCAGTTTTAATCACAAAGGGCAGGTACCCAGGCAGAGACTGCCGGGCAGTCATGAGACCACAACAGTTGGGAACTTGGGACCAATGCTAGAGACTGGGATTCATTCTGAGGCTAAGATATTTAATGTCAAAAGAAAGAAGGAAAGAAACCTTTAAACGAACCAGTATGAGGTTGGGGATAATGAGTTGGGAGTGAGTGTAAAGGCAGTGGGGAGAAAAATCAAGCAATCAAGGGAGCCTGGTTCATAATTAACTAATAATTCCCTATTATTCAAAAAGAAGGGATTTGATTAATTAACTTTTGTAAATGCTGTAATAACGGAGGTTACAAAATGTCTACTACATTGGCATGATCCACATATCCTTTTTAATAAGGATACTGCAACCTTAAAGATCATGTTATCTATAGCTCACCTTGTTTCAAAGACAATTTAAGGTGCTAGGAAAATGACATACAATACATCAACTGAAGGAGTTACCTAAATTGGAATATAGATAACAAGGTGGGGAGCGTCACATCATCTTTTAGTGATGATAATCAGTAGCATATTCAAAAGACTCTAAAAACCAGGAACCTTACTGTAGACTAAAATGTAGTTGCAATATATCATTCCACTTAATACAAATTCTGTTTTTATTTCAGAGCTGAACACGATTTTTACCAGGGAGGGGACCTGCCTAGCATGTCTGTTTCGAAAGACAAAACCCTCTGAACATAGGACTGACCAGGGGCACATGAATTTAGTGATAATGGAGGAAAAAAATGAATTTTTGATCAAAACTAAGGGGGATGACATGGAGCTTTAACCTTCAAGAAATATTAATAGGAAAATTTCCAGGTAGAAAAATTATTATAGAATTTTTAAGAGCTATAATGTCTGCTATTCAGTTTAAGCTTACTATAGTTTTGTTGTTTTTTTTTTTTCAGTGATCTTTCAGTGTATTTCTCTTGTCTCGAGTCACTCCAAACTTTCAGAGGAGGCTAACAGACAATGCTTTTCTTAAGTGGCAATTGGGGATATCAAGCAAAAGGAGCTGAGTTACAACATCTGTTTTAGACGGAATGTCCGTGCCCCCTCAAAATTCATGTTCAAATCCTAACCTCCAATGCGATGTTACTGGAAGCTGGGGCCTGTGGGAGGGGAGTAGGTCATGAGGGCAGAACTGTTAAGAATGAGGCTAGTATTTTTATAAAAAAGACATCCAAGAGTTCCCTTGCCTCTTCCACCACATGGAAACACAGCAAAAAGAGAACTGTCTATGACCCAGAAGGGCCCACACCAAACCCCAAATCTGCTGATGCCCTGATTTTGGACTTGTCAGCCTCCGTAACTGTAAAAAATAAATTTCTGTTATTATTAAACCACCCAGTCTATGTACTGATACTCTGTTTATAGCAGATTGAACTAAGACAACATCCAAGTTAGACAACAAATGAAGCAGGTGGAATGATCAGCAGAAAGAGATTAGGGTGAGAGATGACCATGATTGTACAGGCCTCCTCAATTCTAAGTAATCTTAGATTAAACAAAAGGACAGTCTACAGAATGTGGAATATGGATGAAGTTGAGCAAATCTTATTTACACATACAGGATGTTTACACAGGATGATACTAGGTAACATAAAAAGCTATCCAAAAATTTAATAAACTATTATCCAGCAATCACAAGATAAGTTAAATCATAACCATACCATATTAAAGGAAACAATCCCAAATGCATTGTCATTTGATAATATTGTCACAGTAACAGTCCTGGGCCAACCAAGCTTCACATTTGCTGAAGGTTTCTAAAACAAAAGTCAAAAAATAAATTAACATATTAAACGAGAGGAAAACAATTATTTTAATAGCATTTCAGTCTTTAAGCAATCATTTAGAAAATGAATAAAAATACAAGTATGTTTTTAAGGCACAGACTAAGAAAATATATTCAAACTAAGTCAAAATGGTGAAGTCCCAAACAAGAACTCTTCAAAAGAGTTTTTAAAACCATTAATCACTGTTAAAATATAAACTGTTGTAATTCTAAATCATTACTGGCTAGTAATATATTATAATTACTTAAATTTCATGACTAATATTGAGTTGGCCAAAAAGTTCTTTGAGGTTTTTCTGTAACACAATATAACAGAGAATTAAGTGAAAGTATGAAATTCAGTTCAAACATGACTCTTTTCTTACAATATAGAAGGTGCTAAAACTTAAAGAATTAGTTATTCTATCAGTCGTAGAGTCAAAATAAAGTTAAAACAGTACAACAATTTTTCTAAGAAGTGTAGGAAGAGTGTGCTACAACATTTTTATTGATATTTAACAGCAGCATAAAGGATTATGAGAAAAGTTTTTTACAAAAGCAAAACATGATTGCTTCCAGCACCAATTTCATAAAAAGTTTTAATCATACCAACACAATTCTTCTAAAAAAAAAAAAAAACTTTCAATCCACTGGAGAAAAATTAACTAGAGCAGTGTTAGCCATCATTGCCTCAACCTAATAGATCAGGTCATAAAGGACGATTAAACCTCAGGCTAGTCAAGCATTTTTCCCAGGGTCACTCCAGATTTATTCTAAGCACAAGGACCTCCCACTTCTAGGCCTGCTTTTTGCAGCCCTCTCCCTGGAACTCAGAAGTCATGGTCATTCTTTGTGCAGCTGGTAGCATGGGAGGGACCATAGAGAAAAGGGCCAAAGGGAAGACAAGGTTTTCCTGGGCATCTGTCATGGCCATTCCTAAATAAAGCCGAATTAATCCAAAAACTAGCTGCAGAATCTTCTAAACAAGATTGTCTGAGGAATAACCAGACCGTGGAATTGCCAACGAGATCGTCAGTTCTGGCTTCTATGAAAATCACCACCAAGCACTTAAACTGGCTTATCTCTAAAGAAACTGATTTTTAAGCATTGTAAGATTTTTATAAGTTTAAGCTTTAACAGGGGGGAAAAAAGGACTTACCTGTAAAGTTAAGTGAAAAATGAAAGTTTCATCCGGCTCTGGAAAATCATCATCACATACTGCTATGTACACTGTCCTATTGGTTTCTCCCAAGGGTATAAAAGTTGCAGCGTATGTGTCAAAAAAGTCCCCAGTGTCATCTCCATACAGCTATCAAATGCAAAACACAGATAGTTCTTACATAACACAGAGATAGGACAAGCAGAATTGATGCTAAATACAGCAATCAACAGGAAAAAAAAATCATCCGATGACACTGAAATTTATAAATAGGATGTACAAAAACTAAAATATCTAACTGATAAAAATCACCTTTCAAAAGCATTATAAAAAGAAATGATTCTATATAAAAACATTTGTTTATGCTCTTGAAGGTAAAGGGATAATTTCATAGAAAAGTAATAATTCTATAGGAAAACAATGATGTGAATTTTATTTTCTCCATTCTTGATTGATTTGATGTGGATTACAGCAAACCTAACAAGAAGATCAACTGCAGCTAAAACTGCAGCTAAAACTCTCCCAAAGAAGATGTGTAAGTAGCCAAAATATATCAGGAAAACAATTGGGTTTAATGAAACTAGTCCTTCCAAAACTTTCAACTTAAAGCTTTATTTATATTCTCCCACAGCACCAATAAAGACTCGATTTTCAGTATACCAAATTTATTAGTAGTTATAAACTTTTCCTCAGAACTTTTTAAGACCTCATTCTGTAATGTCAGCATTGCTAAGATTCTCAAAGGAGCAATAATTATGAAATTATAAAGCAGCAACTTCTCATGAAAATCCAAATGAGATTTTTTTCTGCCAAAGAATACAAAATGAGTAACTTAGCTACTAGAAAAAAATCATGATTGAGTATAAATAAAAAATGAAGGGTGTATGGGGATATTATAGTCAACGTCTAGTTCTCATTTACAAAAATAAAGTTAGTTTTAAACACTTGAGAAATCCAAGTAAGTTGTTAAGGGTATTGAAAAACTTGTATTCATACCTTAATAAAAAAGTTGGCACAGTCTTTCAAGAAGTATTAAATATCAAAAGACACGGATACAAAGAGAAAATCATGGTCTTATAATCCCAAAATTATTTAACAATCCAAAATATGCAGAAATTGGTATGTATGTNATTGAAAAACTTGTATTCATACCTTAATAAAAAAGTTGGCACAGTCTTTCAAAAAGTATTAAATATCAAAAGACACGGATACAAAGAGAAAATCATGGTCTTATAATCCCAAAATTATTTAACAATCCAAAATATGCAGAAATTGGTATGTATGTGTAAACAGTTTCATCAAAGCAATATTTACAACAGCAAAAATTGGAAGCAACCTCAATGAAAAACTGTTGAGAAATGACTGGGAAATGATGCCACCATCAAGAAAAGTTGTGACTATGATAGAGTGATCTAAAAAAGTTATCAGGATACGACCAAAATTATATGTAAAAGGCTATAAAATATAATAAACTAAAATATATATATAATCAAACTAAATAATCAAATATAATCAACTAAAAATAAATTCAAATAAATACAAACGTCATAAATTAAAAACTAAAAGCAATGCACAAAATTATAACATTGGGCTTCTTAGTTTTTCTTCTTTTCTCTTTTACAATGTTTCCCAATGTGATGATTTAACCTATCGCTTAAAAAAACTTCTTATTAAAAAAAAATTCCAAGTAGTTTGGGGCCTCAAATATATCAATGTCCTTAGTGTTCATATGACATGATTTTCTGGTTAAATACAAACAGATACATGTACATACAACCCATCTATTAACTAAACTGTGTGCAAGATAGAGCAATATTCTATCAAATTTCTACTTCTCACTTCTATTTACTGTACTTAATTTCTCCCAAAAGAGGAGCTCTCTAACATAAAGGTTTTTTTTAATTGCCATTCTTCTACATTTAAATTTTCATATATTTTTCTCTAAGTCACCTGATTCTAAGCAATAAATCCAAGCAGAGATAACTAGAATCCAAGTTACCTCCCAAAAAATTTACTTAGAAATAGTTGATATTTTTGGTTTATATTTGTTTCAAAATAAGCATTAACATTTTAAAATAATCAGTCTATATTTTTTAAATACTATTACTGTCAAATACACATGCTACCTTAGATCACTCTATAAACCTCCAAGACATATAAAAAGAATGAAAAGTTTATCTGCAAATCATTTATCATAATGGAACTACTCAGAATCTCAAACAGTTAAAGACATTCTGATCACTCAGACATTTCCTATCTATTTCTATAAAAATAGAACTACTGTCATCTCTTACCGATACAATCGCAGTAACATTTGCTGGGTCTCCTATCCTTTCAACGACAAGACGGATAACTGTTGTACTTGTTTCATTAACTACAAATTCTGTTTGTCCGGCAAACCTGATCTCTGTTTCTCCAAACACAAAAGGGATGAATAAAGCTGAAAGAAGATTTACTAATAAAGATGCAGAGGGCATCCCTATAGAGAAAAAAAAAGAAAAAGATTTTGTTCACAAAATCTATCCAATATATTTTCATTAGGGTGCGTTGTCTACAGATATAAACACAGAGTGAAGAGTTAGTAAGCAACTAAGAAATAAAAATGTATCAAATATTAAGCTATCCAATTCAAATATGTGGTCACAGAAAGAAGTCAAAAATTACAATCCTCTTCTGTGGTACTGTTTACTATGCATAAGTACTTTCTTTTCTTTAACTTGCGTATTAACATAATAGTAATAACTTGCCTTACACGTATTTGTCAAATTTAGTTTATTAAATGTCCCCCCAATTTATTCTAAGAAAAACCTAGGCAGGAACATGTGAACTGAATTAAAGCCTATCTTCCCCTAAATCAAACTGTAAAAGACAAGCAAAAACTAAAATTATCAAAAGAACTGATAATCTTAAGGTGACATTCTCTATTTGACAATTATACAAGTATCAATATGAGCAAAACTCTTCAAATGGTCACACAAGGCAGTGAGTGAAAGCCAAAGTTTATTTCTTGGTCATATCTCCTTTTCCTATAGTTTTGTCTTGAGAATGCTTTTTAAAATTTTTCAGTTATTGCAAGGAAATGCTAATCCTTTGAAAGAACACCTAAATTTCCAGGACTTAAATTTCTCCCATTGTACTAGCTAAAATACTAATATCACTTCTTAAAAAATGCCCATGCTTCTTTAAAACTAAGCAAGTTTGGCAAAGCGTTTACTTTCTTTTCCATAATCTTTATTGTTTTCTTCTTCATACAATGTGTGTGTTTATGGGACGCCAATATTGTTCCTACTTTCAGCTCTGTGTGATTCAAGTGTTTTCAAAAGCACAACAGCGCAGGGGCCTTTGAAAGAGCTGCTGTTTTGTGATGTAGATGTATCTCTAAAAATGTGAGCAATTTATCTCACAGATCATTAAGATTCCAAAGGATTATGTGAGCAGCCACCCGAACATAACAAGTTCATGGCTTTTTAAAAAGCTGCATGACGTACTCTATGAACCAAAATGCTTCCTATTAATCTTTACCTTGGTCAAGAAGTAATAAAATTTTCATGTAGCTGCCTTTGCCACATGGCTACACAAGGCTTCATATTTAGGAACCACCAGATACACATGTTCTTAATGTACTTTAGGGTTAAAAGGCAAACTGCTCAGTGGAATATATTCAAACAAGGCAGTCTGGGATTGACTAATGAGGTCTCACATGTGTGAGGCTGCAAAATCCATAGACAGGGATGCAGAGTTCAGATAAGAGTCCAGGAAAGAGATGTAGACCTGGGGAGGCACACTGACTGAACCCACCCACCCTGGCCAGGCCCGTTAGTAACCATTCGCAGGGGTTGTTTTATGACAGGAGATCCCGGTAGGGAATATGAACTAATAAGCCACCACCAACCGGAAGAGTTCAGGGAAAGGTCGAAAGGAGACCCTGCGTGTCTGTCCACTTCCCAGAATCCCTCTCGCTAGCATCCGTCTTGGCTGAGCAATGCGTGCACCACCAGGAAAGACTCTGAATTAGAGTGATTGGCCAAAGACCACCCAGAAGCCAACCCATCACCATAAAACCCGAGACCGCAGCCACGCGGCAGAGTGGTTCTCCTGGGCTCCCTTACCCTGCTGCTCTCCACCCGGGTGCCCTTTCCCAATAAAATCTCTTGCTTTGTCAGCACGTGTGTCTCCTCGGACAATTCATTTCCGAGCGTTAGACAAGAGCCCAGTTTCGGGCCCTGGAAGGGGTTCCTCTTCCTCCAACAGACCAACAGGCTCAGATATTCCAGACATTTTTAACACCTGTGCCTTCTCTCTCAGAAAGCCTGCCATGGGGCTAAGGGACTTGGGAGAAGAAATAAGATAGTAGATAGTTCTTCCTCATCAACTGCAACCTCTTCTAAGCCAGGAGTGTGCACTGAGAGATAAGAAAGAAGAAAAGATGAAAGAGAAGGAAAATAGGAAAGCCTAGGTGAGGCAGGAAACTGAGTGTGCTGGGCTAAACCAGAGGCAAATGAAGATCTTTTGTGGAATTCTAAAGCCAGAATAATTCTACATCTCACTTATGACAAACAGTGGGAAAGAAAGAAACTAGGGACAAGCAAGAGAATGCTGAGTGGAGGGGGTATGGAGGTAGCAACCCAGGCCCTGGATGTGGAAGAAAAAGACAACTTCAGTCTGTTGTGATTTTGAAAGAAAACGCAATTGCTTGAACATGAGATGTGATAGAACCTTGAGCTTAGAGAAACAAGACAACAACTGCAGTTTTAAGTGAGAAAGAGTGAGACTGTCATAACGTGAGAAGGATGAATAACCTGTGGGAACACACGTTCTCAAAGCCTGTCACGCGCAACACGACGCCTACCTTTGTGAAAAATGCCGATTTGCAAACCCAGAAATTCTGATCCACTTAGTTCAAGGTGGGGCTCAGGAGTATGCATTTAACAGTCAGCCCCATCGATTCCAATATAGTTGACCCTTAGGACACACTTTGAAATGCACTATCCAAAAGTATGAGGAAGTGTGAGGGATGTGTCTTAGAGGAGATACAAAACAAACCACATTTGTAGCTGTAAGTTAATTACTGAATTTTTCAATGCAATCCACTTGAACTTACTGCAGACTTTCCATATTTTTTTTTTTTACATATTAAACAGAGTTTTTAAGATTTTTTTTATGCGGGCCATTTTTTAAGTCTTTATTGAATTTGTTACAACATGGCTTCTGTTTTATGCTTTGGTTGTTTTTTGTTTGTTTGTTTGTTTGTTTGTTTTTTGGCTGCGAGGCACGTGGGATCTGAGCTCTACAACCAGGGGTTGAACCTGTACTCCCTTCACTGGAAAACAAAGTCTTAACCACTAGACCGTGAGGGAAGCCTATGATATAGCATTTTAAGATTCCATATATCCTGAAGAAAAAGTTTAAGACCTATAGAAAGTAATCACAACAGCAAATGCTTATATACACAATACTTTATACACAATAACACATTTAAATCTTTACAACATCTCTGTGAAGGTGTCAGTATTACTAATCCCATTTCATAGCTCAGGGAAGTAAGGCACAGATATTAGCTAACATATGCAGTGTCCCTCAGCTAAGTAAGTGGCTGGCAAGATTTGAACCCAGGAGTTCACCTCCAGACTCCCTACCCATAGCCATGTACTACCTGTTATTCCTACAAACCACACGTCTCTGTCTTCAATAATATGGTAGGTCGTTTAGGCTACACATTTCTAAGCATTCTACTATTTTAAACTTACGCGCAATAACCAAAACCACCATCAGTTAAATTTCGTCACTCAGTCATGTCCAACTGCGACCCCATGGACTGCAGCACACCAGGCTTCCCTGTCCATCACCAGCTCATGTCCATTGAGTCGGTGAGGCCACCCAACCATCTCATCCTCTGTCATCCCCTTCTCCTCCTGCCTTCAATCTTTCCCAGCATCAGGGTCTTTTCTGATGAGTCAGCTCTTCGAATCAGGTGGCCAAAGTATCGGAGCTTCAGCTTCAGCATCAGTCCTTCCAGTGAATATTCAGGACTGATTTTCATAAAACTGTATAATTATGAGTCTCCTAAAAGTTTGCACCTTATTATTCTGATAAACAGCACATTTATTTAACTGAAACTGATTCTATTGACTATGTAAAATATTTAACAATATCTTTTAATGCCAGGGCCAATGAGCTCAAATGATGCATTCTTCCAGTCTCCCAGGCAATTAGATGCTGTGGTTAAGTCAATAAATTCATTTTGGATTGGCACACATCAGTGAGTTTTGAGATTATGCAAAATGAACAAACAAAGCATGACTGGAAATGCCTCAAATTCTGTGACATCACTGATAATTGAATCACTTCTGCTTTCATCTTTTCAACTTGTAAGAAAAGTTTTCGAGGCAAAGCTGGCATTCAGTGGAAGTTAAGATGATGTAGAAAAAGCTTTGAAAGTGAAGTTCCCATCAGAAGACAGGCATAATTACACAAGTGCTGAACAGTTTCTTTTTTAGGATAAACTAGGTACATTTTCCTCTATCATACTAAAAATCTTGTCTTGGGAATTCCCTTTATTAAACTCAGAAGACTAGGCATTAGCAACTGACACAACACACAAGTCTTACATCTATCTCAGGTCACTTTTTCTCTTATTAGAGTTAATGAATATTTTACACAACCCACCAGACCATCTATTTTAAACATCTCTATAAAATGAATTTCAAACATACATTTAAAGATCATTATGTGCTTATTTCATATTCTGTCACAACTGTGAAAGAGCAATTTTAGTTTTACTGACTCATTCCTTTGAATTGTAATGTCATGATATTCCAAAATTCAAATCCTCTCATTTCCAACTATCATCTACGTTACCCTCATGACCCTCACTCCTCAATAGCATGACTCAGGGGGGAAAAAAAATTTAAAAAAAGAGCAACTTTTTCCTGTCAGTAGGGGATCTCTTATCTCTTAATCTGTTACTGTGTTTAAACAATACTCATATTTAGGTTACGTCTTACGTAACCTATCCAAATTATAGGATAATTTCTTACGTCTATCCCAAATTATACTGTGAAGTTTGGACAGAGTCCAGATAATATGCAGATATAAAATCTCAGGTTCTTGGATTTTAGTAATTACATTCAGCCTATCCATGTGGCTTCCCTGACAGCTCAGCTGGTAAAGAGTCCACCTGCAATGTGGGAGACCTGGGTTCGATCCCTGGGTTGGGAAGATCCCCTGGAGAAAGGAAAGGCTACCCACTCCAGTATTCTGGCCTGGAGAATTCCATGGACTGTATAGTCCATGACGTTGCAAAGAGCTGGACACAACTGAGTGACTTTCACTTTCACTTTTCATTCAGCCTATCCAACAAGTCACTTAATTCTACCCAAAATCCTTCAAAATTAAAATCAGGACTATATTAGAACAGCTCTAACAATGCAAACTGGTTGCTTTCAGAAGAGCAGGTTACAGTTTCACCCAACATCTGCACACTGAGCACCTACTATACATTGTGTAACACCTGTGCTACTCACTGAGGACACAAAGACCCTCAGGAGAGGGCCCCTGGCTCCTGATACTGCTCACAGGGATGGGCACAGATTTAGACCAGGCCAGTGAAAGTCAACAAGACAATTCTGATGAAATAATGCCGTGTGCCCCAACATGGACAGACCTGGAGATTATCATACTACGTGGAGTAAGTCAGACAAAGACAAATATGATATCGCTTATATGTGGAAGTTTTAAAAAATGATACAATGAACTTATTAACAAATCAGAAACAGACTCACAGACTTTTATGGTTATCAAAGAGAAAAGGTGGGGGATTAACATATACACTCTACTACATATAAAATAGACAACCAATATGGACCTGCTTTATAGCATAGTGAACTCTACTTTATATTCTGTAATAACTTAAATGAGAAAAGAACTTGAAAAAGAAGAGATATACGTATATGTATAACTGAATTACTATGCTGTATTTCTGAAATGAACTCAGCATTGTAAATCACCTATAGTTCCAATATAAAATTTAAAAAAAAAATTTTTAAGACACAATTCTGAGACTTTTGCTTAAGCATAAAGATGCAGATTCCCTCTACTGTTGGATTCAGGATCATGTTGATTGGGACCAGCTTTCTCTGAAGTCTGAAAGTAAAGCAACACAGCCAAACACAGATCCATGAGGTGGAGAAGTGCCAAGTCTTGAAACTCGAGTTCAAGTTCCTAAAGCCAGTTTTACCCTTGCCTTTTCAGTGGCTAAGGCATTAAGATACATTTTCTCCTACAGCCAGTTTGGTTTAGATACTCAGTCACTTTCAGCATAAACATTCATACATTATATTCAAACCTAAGACACTGTAAACTCATGTTTGGATATGCCAAGTGCAAGATCCCTCCTCTTCCACTCTCATACTCAACAGCCACAGATTTTCGTAAACATCTGTGAAAGGACACCACACCAGCAACCTTTCCTGTTTTCATGTAATTGTTACTGGTGTTTAGTTGGTAAGTCGTGTCCAACTCTTGGTGACCCCATGGACTGAAGCCCGCCAGGCTCCTCTGTCCAGGGGATTCCCCAAGCAAGAATAATGGAGTGGGTTGCTATTTCCTTCTCCAGGGGATTTTCCTGACCCAGGGATTGAACTTGTGTCTTCTGTACTGGCAGGCAAATTCTCCCAGGCTGAACCACCAGGGAGGCCCCCACGCAATTATTACCACCATCTATAATATTTCCCCCTCCACTCTGAAATGGACAATTACTAGTGAGGAAATTCACAACAAACAGACAAACCAAAAATGTCTTCACAATAGAACAAAGCAAGATAGGCATACACCACACTGATTCAGTGTACTGAAAAAGTTAACGTGCTTCTAATTCTCCTAAGGAATCCTAATATCATTATTCCTCAAATTCAGTTCAGTTCAGTCACTCAGTCGTATCCAACTCTTTGCAACCCCATGAACTGCAGCATGCCAGGCCTCCCTGTCCATCACCAACTCCTGGAGTCCACCCAAACCCATGTCCATCGAGTCAGTGATGCCATCCAACCATCTCATCGTCTGTCGTCCCCTTCTCCTCCTGCCCTCAATCTTTCCCAGCATTAGGGTCTTTTCAAATGAGTCAGCTCTTCACATCAGGTGGCCAAAGTATTGGAGTTTCAGCTTCAACATCAGTCCTTCCAAAGAACACCCAGGACTGATCTCCTTTAGGATGGACTGGTTGGATCTCCTTGCAGTCCAAGGGACTCTCAAGAGTCTTCTTCAATACCACAGTTCAAAAGCATCACTTCGGCACTCAGCTTTCTTTATAATCCAACTCTCACATCCATACATGACCACTGGAAAAACCACAGCCTTGACTAGACGGACCTTTGTTGACAAAGTGATGTCTCTGCTTTTTAATATGCTGTCTAGGTTGCTCATAACTTTCCTTCATTAGTCAGGCATTAATTCCTTTCTCTTCCTTTTTTCCTGGATGTCTAGCTTTGTCTTCCTTTCTGAAAATCTGGTATTCACTAATTTCATCCCTCATTTGCATTGTGCTGTGCTCAGTCACTTACATCGTGCCCAACTCTCTGCAACCCCATGGACTGTAGCCCACCAGGATCCTCTGTCCACAGGGTATTCCAGGCAAGATTACCGAGTAGGTTGCCATTTCCTCCTCCAGGGGATCCTCCTGAACCAGGGAGCGAACTGGCACCCTCTGCTGTACCTGCACTGGCAGGTAGATTCTTTACCACTGAGCCACCCGGGAAGCCTTTTCACTCGCGTTACTTAGCACATAAACAAACTAAGTTTTGTTTATAAAACAATACCTGCCAACATGATATGCTGTAATAATCATGGAATTCTGAATTCTGTTATCTAGCATATTACCTTCCTCTCATCTTGCCTCTTATTAATGGGTACCATAGAAAAGGTACAAAGTATACTATATTCTAAATAAATTGGCATGGTCTTCTACTTTAAGTTTCAGTAAGTCTGTGGAAACAAAACCGAAAAAAAAATACATAAAATAAAAATCAGGACCCAACAGATAACAATGTAAAGAAAAACAGGAGAATTCAACTGATTTGCCAATTTTGAAGCAATCAACTTTCATACATAACCTTTCATCAATCTGCATGTTAACTTGGTCTCTTTAAGTTTCACAATAAAAACAGGACAACCTCTGTGAGTGACAGGATGAGGGGAAAAGATAAACATTACTAGTGCAGAACTGAAGGGTTACATTGATTTTTCAGCTTCAGCTGTTGTCTTGTCCATGCCATAGCAAGCATCTTCCCACGGTGGGACCACCAGGTAATTCATACTGAAAATATGATCCTAACGAAGCAAGGTTTTCAAGTTTAGAATTACTTGAATTCTATTACATTTACTAAAGGGCATTCTCAAACTATAGAATTACTCCTGTGGAACAACAGAGGTTTCATCATTCACATCATCAATTATTCAGCCTCTAAGAATTCTTAATCTGTGTTATTGGCATTTGGCAAGTACTACAAAAAATTGGCTGTTTCCTTCTCCATACTAAAACAGAATTTAAATGCGCATCTTTCAAAATCAAATAATCTAATGTTATAAATTGAGGAAATGCTAAATACTTTTAAATGATAAAAGGAATAGTCTCATGGTTTTTCATACTATAAATGTTTCTTACCTTTATATATATATATATAACTTATAACTTAAGGAAAATAAATTTATTCACCTGTAAATGACATATATGTGATACCATATTAAAAAGGAACAAAGAAGTAAACAATAAAATGTTTACCTCACACCAACCCCCACCAGCCATATGCTTCTTCTACACATAGTCCATTACGGTTATCGACCTTATCTGTCTCTCATGAGAGAATCTATACATATATTAATATGTATGTCTACAGGAGAAAATTCATGCAACGAATTCTGTTTTCTTCTACACAGAGACTACAGGAATCAACACATTTTTTCAAGACATAAACAGGTAAATCTAGGCTTCGAGGTAGACATCCATCGTGGGAAAATATTTATTGTCTCAACAACACACTGTCAACTTTGTAGATCTCATCCATAAAATTATGGTTCCCACTGCCTTTTACTCTGTCTACCAATTCACCCTCTAGGGAAGGGTAGACACGACTATGGAAACTTGAAGTTTACTAGATCTCACATTATCAAACCCACATTCCTAAAGATCTACATTAAGCACGACCTCTATACCTGGAACACAAGAGTCATCATGAGATCCCCTTTTACTTCATCCTGGGATTGTTTTTGATTGTTCCCCATTTGATCTCCTGTTTACTGATTCCCACATTTTCCTTTTGTGGTTTACTTGGTTTATCCCTTTTTTTGATGGAGAACATCCTCCAGTAACTTCCCAAAAAAGTGTATGTGAATTTAAATGTTTTAGGTCTTGCATATCAGAAATTACTGTAATATTAATTTTCCATTTAAATAATATTTTCATTGGGTATAGAATTTTTGGTAAAAACTGTTTTCTTTCATTATTTTGAAAGCTTTGCTCCACTGTTTTCAGACTTCCAATGTTGCTGTTAAGAAATTCAAAATCATTTTGATTCCAAAGTATTATATGTGCTTGCTTATTTGTGTTAACCCCACGGCCCACCCCCACCCCTGCCACCCCAGAATGTTCTCTCTGTCCAAAGCATAAAATTGCACAAGATTTTTCTTGGAATGTGATTATTTTTGTCCATTTGGCTAAACATTCAGTCAGTCCTTTTCACTCATATATTCATCTTTAGGGTATCAGAAATTTTTCTTATATTATTTCACAATGATTTCTTCACCTTCCATTTTCACTGTTCTTTCATCCTGAAACTCTTTAACACTGGTTTTCTCAGACTAGCCCTCTAATTTTCTAATCTTTATCTTTAATTTCTAACCTTTGATTTTTGCTCTACTTCAGAGAATTTAATTCACAATAAAATTTCAATTCTTCTAATTTTTTTGTTTATGCCATTGTGTTTTCCATTTCTAGGAAATAGTTATAGCCTGTTCTTTTCCCCTTAATCCATTAAACCGTCTTTTACTTCTCAGAAAATACTTACTTAAAACATTTTCTGTTCTCTTTATGGGGACTTCCCCAGTGGCTCAGCAGTAAAAGAATCTGCCGGCAATGCAGGAGACATGAGTTTGATCCTGTGTCAGGAAGATTCCTTGGAAGAGGAAATGACAAAATACTCCAGTATTCTTGCCTGGAGAATTCCACGGAGAGAGGAGCCTGGCAGGCTACAGTCCATGAAGTCACAGAAGAGTTGGACATGATTAAGTGACTAAATACCACCAACAACAATATTCTCTTTATAGCCTTTGTTACCTCCAGGTTCTCTTGTTATTTATTCTGGAATCTATCTTCTACGTTTCTTCATTTTCCATGAGCTCATGTACTCTCATTTTGTAAGTCACCAAATAAGTGTATCATAAAAACTGATCAAGCAGCTCGTATCTGGATCACAAATGCCCACCGAGGAAAAAGGATGAACAGTGTAGAGATGCTTCAATTCTAGAGCTATGTAGAGTGCTACAAGATTATGGGTTTCATCTGTGCTCTTTCAACTCCACTTTGGCAAAACACAAAATAAAAGATTCACTACACTAGATCCTTTGAGGCAAATTCAAAAGCAGTAAATTAAGTCAAGGTATGTTCCTGCAGCCACCAAATTTGAAAGGTCTTCTGTCAAGAGATAAGACACACTTGTCTTTCTGCTCCTTTGAAATACAAGGGTCCTGTATCTAAAGGTTTCCTGAACCACCATTAGATGGCACCCCTCCATCTTCCAAAACAATCAATAACAATTTCTCAAATTATGAAAAGAGGTTGAAAGAATTTTTGCCACCCATAACACTGTACAATTTTTAATTCTTCATAGAACTCAAAGGCAAAAGTCAAAAGTGATTTTCTTGAAATTGAAGTCTCACTGAAAACAGCTCTAATTAGTTCTAGTCTTTCCACTGAGATTCAGTATTAACCTTAAAAAAAGGTGGGGAGAGATTCTTTGTGTGATTTCTTTCTATTCTGTACCTGCTTATGGAATACCATCTGTTTTTACTAAGTATCTAGGTGCTTGTATTTTCTAAATGAATTATTTGCCCTCATGGAAGGTAAGGGAGAAAGCTTCATATAAACAAACTCAGAGGTTTCAATTCAGAGAGATGTTTTTTAGTCTAAACTGTATTTACAAAATAACACCAGAGAATGTTTGCCGAGATCATATGTGAAGATTCTTCACTTTTTAAAAGTGGATTTCTGGACTATTTTGAAAAATCACAGAATTGGTAAATCTGAGTCCACGTTTTTACACAATAGTGATTGGCTGGATCTGAGTGGCAGCTATTTGGACAGAGAATTTGCTCTCCAGAAACCTGCCCATGTCTCCTCACTCTAGAGTCAAAGAGGAAAGTAAAATATTTCATATATTTATGCCATTCAAAGGTGGAAAAAGAGGCACAAATGTGCATCTGCATAGATGCACACACACACATTCACTCATTACACATCTTGCGGACTGCCTCCCTGCAGAGTTGCGGGCATTTGATTTTATAAGACGTTGGGAAGCATTCCTGGCATGTGAAGGTTCTGTGATAGGTGCTATGAAGCCTCTAGCGGGATGCTGCCAGGACGTCTGGGGGTCAAGCAGGAGGTAAATACTAGAGCTGGAGTCAGACATGGGCTCCACGCTAATCTCAACCATCTTCCCACCTGTGTGACTTTGGACAAATCAATTCACTTCTCTGGGACTCAAGCTCCCTCAAGTGTTAAAGGAGAAATGAACAGCTGCAGCATCAGGGTAGTCTCACTCTTGCCTGCCACAAGGGGCCAGATTCCAGGCTCTAGGCCTTCAGTGTCCACGCGGTCAAGAGAAACAGATCTGGCAATCTGGACTGCCTTGTGTACAGACCATCCTCTCACCCACCCACCCTTAAAGCAGCAACATCAAAATAAAAGGAGGTTGTCTGCGGTAGATGGAAACATTGAGAATTTAGGAAAGTTGGAAAAGCACAACAAAACTCCATCATGGGTGCTGACTTCAAGGTCAGAAGGGAAATGAATGGCAACGTTGTGTTCAAAGAACAAAATCATGGGGTTCCTGATATTCCTGGATGACCTGCAAAACTTGAACCAGAGTATTAACTAATTCCACACGTTGTTAGGAACATGGGAAGCAAGCATCAGGATCTTTTCCAGTGAGTCAGTTGTTCGTATCAGATGGCCAAAGTATCAGAGTTTCAGCTTCAGCATCACTCCTTCCAATGAACACTCAGGACTGATCTCCTTTAGGATGGACTGGCTGGATCTCCTTGCAGTCCAAGGGACTCTCAAGAGTCTTTCCCAACATCACAGTTCAAAAACATCAATTCTTTGGTGGTCAGCTTTCTTTATAGTCCAACTCTCACATCCATACATGACTACTGGAAAAACCATAGCTTTGACTAGACGGACCTTTGTTGGCAAAGTGGTACCCCCGCTTTTTAATATACTGTTTAGGTTTGTCATAGCTTTCTTCCGAGGAGCAACTATATTTTAATTTCATGGCTGCAGTCACCATCCACAGTGATTTTGGAGCCCAAGACAACAAAATCTGTCACTGTTTCCACTTTTTCTATTTGCCATGAAGTGATGGCACCAGATGCCATGATCTTAGTTTTGTGAATGCTGAGTTTTAAGCTAGCTTTTTCACTCTCCTCTTTCACCCTTATCAAGAGGCTCTTTAGTTCCTCTTTGCTTTCATTTTGTCAGTATCAATTGGGTAAATTAATAACAATAATGCACAAATAATGAGCAGTTACTCTAGGTTAGGCAATGTGCTAAGAATAGCTACATGGAACTGTCTAGGTAGTTGGCAACGCTGTGACTGACGGAACATGTCAGAAGTGGTTTGTAAAGTTTTGTGTTGCAGATTTCTCACTGGATGGTGCTCTATGGTCTGGCAGACCAGTTGAAGTTGACAGCGATCAAACTGAGACATTAATGGAAAACAGTCAGCATTATACCACGCAGGAGATAGCCCAATATGCTCAAAACACCTAAATCAAGCATTGGAAATCACTTGCACCAGCTTGGTTACGTTTATTGCTTTGATATTTGATTTCCACATAAGTTAAGCAAAAAGAATCTTGACTGTATTTCCACATGCATTTCTCTACTGAAACGTAACAAAAATGTTCCATTTTTAAAAACAAGTTGTGATGGGTGATGAAAAATGGATACTGTACAGTAATGTGGAACAGGAAAGATCGTTGTTCAGTTGCTCAGTCCTGTCTGACTTTTTGTGAACCCATGGGCTGAAGCTCTCCAGGCTTTCCTGTCCACTATCTCCCGGAGTTTGCTCAAACTCATGTCCATTGAGTTGGTGATGCTATCTAACCATCTCATCCTCTGCTGCCCCCTTCTCCTCCTACCCTCAATCTTTCCTAGCATCAGGGTCATTGCCAATGAGTCAGCTCTTTACATCAGAGGGCCAAAGTATGGGAGCTTCAGCTTCAGCATCAGTCCTTCCAATGAATAATCAGGGTTGATTTCTTTTATGATTGACTGGTTTGATCCCCTTGCAGTCCAAGGGACTTTCAAGAGTCTTCTCCAATACTACAGTTTGAAAGCATCAGTTCTTCAGTGCTCATTCTTCTTTCTGGTCCAACTCTCACATCAGTACATGATTTGCACATGATTGCTGGAAAAATCTGCTAATGCAGCAGATGCAAGGGATACAAGTTTGATTCCTGAGTTGATAAGATCCCCTGGAGGAGGGCATGGCAACCCACTCCAGTATTCTCACCCGGAGAATTCCATGGACAAAGGAGTCTGGTGGGCTACAGTCCATGGGGTTGCAAACAGTCAGACATGACTGAGCATGCATATCCAATCTTATTACATAATTATTTAAAAGAATGAAGAATATCATATTATAAAATATTATAGCCTATTTTGAATGAATTTTATGATGCAGTATGTTAATTTAAAATAGAATACTTTACAGAAAACATAAATACTAAATATACATACATGTTTATGTATACAAGTGAACATCTACCTGGAAAAGTACTGAAAAAACCATGCCAACTTTAGGCAAAAGAAGTTTGAAGTGATTTTGCTGTTTCTTTGTGTTTTTCTATTTTTTTCATAGTTACTGCATTTGAAAATGTTCTACTTTGGTCATTTCTAATCCTATTTTGAAAAGCAAAATACCAAAATATAGAACTCCGAAACTGAAGATCATTTTCTAAATGAGATCTAAAACTAAAGATCATTTAACATCCCCATCCTAANGGTTTTCTATTTTTTTCATAACTACTGCATTTGAAAATGTTCTACTTTGGTCATTTCTAATCCTATTTTGAAAAGCAAAATACCAAAATATAGAACTCCGAAACTGAAGATCATTTTCTAAATGAGATCTAAAACTAAAGATCATTTAACATCCCCATCCTAACACTTGAATTGTGGCTGTAAATCTCCAGGGCTTAATATAATCTAAGAATTACAATTTTAGAATTATATAAATGTGTTCTCAACCCATTATAAAATAGGTAACTTCTAGATATGTTTAGTGCCCAAGTGTTTTTCTAAAATAAAGAAGGCAGAAATACCAATCAAAATAAGAATGCAGACAAACAAATCTCTCATCATCTTTGTACCTTTTCTGTTTTCTTCCTATCCTCTATTCCCCATTTTCTTCTTTCAGCTATAATATACAACTTCAGAAAAGAACACAGTTCCCCCTACACAGGTCTATTTCACATGCTTCTATGAAATCCTTTCTACCCAAAACTTACCTTTGAAGAAAATTCACCAGTGAAAAAGACTTTAATAGAATTCATTGTGTGTATCAACTACACTATCCTTCATCTCTTGACTTTGCCTTAGACCTGATATCATGAACTGAAATACAGGGAATCTTTTTCTGATAATGCAATGACTCCCTCAGACTTTTGCTCCTTTTTTATTTTGCCTTTGATCAATGTGTCCAGGGTACAAAATACCTTGAAGTTATACCACCCACTCTGCCCTAACCTTCTAGCATGCTAATTGTCCCTTCTTTTGATCATAAAGTTTAGCTGCCTTTTAAAAAAAGATGTATCATTTTTCTACCTGTTATTTTTTTACAATTCATGAAAGATAATACTTTTTGTTACTTCTTTCAACATTAAATTTTAATTTTACCCTATTTTAAATCCGGAGTTTCCTTTAAACTTACAAAATCAAATGAGAGAGCTGAGGCTCTGCAAATATAGACTAGCAGTGAAAGTTTCACAAGAAGTGACTTCCCTGAATTTCTCTTGTAACTTGGACTTAACTTTCCCATTATCAGACCAGATCCTTTCCCACTCTAAATACCTCCCATTTCTCTAAGTTCAGCCACCTCCTACAACTCTTTTAAATATGCTCTTGTGTTTTAGGATGTGCTGGAAAAATCATAATACAAAATGTGACTGAGGGACTTTCCTAGACCAGTGGTTCAGAATCCACACTTCTAGGGATTTTTCTGATAGTCCAGTGGTTAAGACTCCATGCTTTCACTGCAGGAGTCATGGGTTCAACCCCTGGTCAGGGAACTAAGCTCCCACATGCCAAAAAAAAAAAAAAAAGAATCCACACTTCCAATGCAGAGGATGTGGGTTCCATCCCGGGTTGGGAGCTATATGCCCACAGCCAAAAAGTAAGTTGTTTTTTTTTTATGTGACTGAAAGAGCAGCTGGTTGGTCATTTCCTGCTTCTTGAGTCACTTTCTCATGTGGTTTCCTGATGCCACATTCATCTGCTTTCCCTTCTCACTCACTAGGTACCCTTCAGTCTCCTTTGCTGGATCCCTGTCTTCTGATGTCTGTGTGATAAAACAGTCCAGGTCCCAATCCCAGACCTTTTCTGCATCTACGCTCACTCTCACTGGGATCTCATTGACCTCACTGCTTTAAACACAGTCTTCCAAATGTACATCTCCAGCCAAACTTCACTTCTAAATTTGGAATTTATTCAGCAGACTATTTGACATCTCTCAGTTCAGTTCAATTCAGTTGCTCAGTTGTGTCCGACTCTGCGACCCCATGAATCACAGCACGCCAGGCCTCCCTGTCCATCACCAACTCCCGGAATCTACACAAACTCATGTGCATCGAGTCAGTGATGCCATCCAGGCATCTCATCCTCTGTCATCAGGTATATTCAGAGAATTCTCACCTCTATCCACCTATTCCTTTCTCCCTCCACCCACAGGTAACCACTTTTACTAGCCCTGGAATTATGTTGCCAATGTTTCTTTTGCAGACAGAACTACATATGGACAAACAAACTGAAACAAGTAAGATTAACTGTATATCAAGTGGTGATATTATCACTGACAAAATAATTTTTTCTAGTGGCTTTAGAACATAGTATTTTGATCATCTGACCTAAGTAGAATAAATTCCAAGGACAAACACCCTGTTTCAGTGAAAGTTTATACTTCATTCAGTATTCTTACTGTCAGTGGTAATATCAGTATCATGTTTAAATTAAATTTGTATATTGTAGAATACACATTTCAAGACCACATTTTACACACTGTAGAATATATATATTGAAACTGTATATGTTGTAGGACAGAACAAATAATAAGTAACTACATAAGAAAGAAATGATAATAAAAGCAAAGAAGCTATGCCAAGTCTTTATAAGGTTAACCCTAAGTTGGAAATAGCAGTAGCACCTCATGATTTTTTTTTTCTTTGTACAAACAGGTGTTTCCTGACTGTTGAACATTAAAAAGGCTTAAAAGTAATGACAAATCCATAACAGTAACCATTATGAGTGCCCACATTTTTGTTTCTAAACATCACTCCCCACTAAAAGGAACCAAGGGTCATTAGAGGAATAACTGATTACCTGGGGAGGAAAATATATAAAATGAACCTGAACATCTCATACCAGCAAGGAAGCTACTGAAGATTAATGAGGTCATGTCAATGGGGCACAAGAGGAACATGAAAGGGTTTCCATTGGCCAAAGATTAAAATTTTGTCTATCTAAGAGGGTTAAGACTGCAACTGTTTGAAACACACAGAATATATAAACCCTTAAGTTTAAAAGGATACAAAAATCAATCACTCTGTCTATCTCATTCATTTCAGTTCAGTCACTCAGTCATGTCCAACTCTTTGCGACCCTATGAATCGCAGCAGGCCAGGCCTCCCTGTCCATCACCAACTCCCAGAGTTTACCCAAACTCATGTCCATCGAGTCGGTGATGCCATCCAGCCATCTCATCCTCGGTCGTCCCCTTCTCCTCCTGCCCCCAATCCCTCCCAGCATCAGGGTCTTTTCCAATGAGTCAACTCTTTGCATGAGGTGGCCAAAGTACTGGAGTTTCAGCTTCAGCATCATTCCTTCCAAAGAACACCCAGGACTGAGCTCCTTGGTCACCACTAAATGCAACCAGGGTATCAACTCCTTACTCTGAAATTAACATTTAAAGGGAAAGAATTAAATATTTATCCTATCTATCCTAGGTAAATTCCTTTCCAGAGTAACCAAATAGCCTAGGTAAGGAAAAAGTTTTCCTTAAAAAAAACTCCAGTTGATGTCGCAAGAGGAACAGAGTTAGAAAACCACCTGTTTGCAACTTCCAAAAAAATAACTAAAGAAATACCATTCATGGGTGAAACAATTAGATAAAAAAAGATAGATTAAAGATTCTAATGCAAGACCTAAAACCAGAAAACTCCTAGAAGAAAACCGAGAGGGTAAGCTCCCTGACACTGGTTCTGGCAATGATTTTTTATATTTCACACAAAAGGAAATTCAACAAAAGCAAAAACTAAGCAAGCAGGGCCACACTAAACTAAAAAGCTTCCACTCAGCAAAAGAAGCCATCAACAAAATGCAAAGGAAACCTGCAGAATGGAGGAAAATATTTGCAAATCATATATCTAATAAGAATTTACTATCAAAAAGATATAAAGAACTCATAAACTGAATGCCAAAAATATCTGATTAAAATATAGGCAGAGGAACTAAATAAACATTTCCCAAAGAAGACATAAAAATGAGCAACAGGTACATGAAAAGATGTTCAACATCATTAACCATCAGGGAACCATCAGGGAAATGAAATCAAAACCACAATAAAATATCACTTCACGCTGTCAGAATGGCTGTAATAAAAAAGACAAGAGATGTGTTGATAAGGATGTGGAGGAAAGAAGTTGGGCCCTGTTGGAGGGAATGTGAGTTGCTGCAGTCACTGTAGAAGGCATTATAAAGGTTCCTCAAAGAAACTAAAAATAGAACCATCAGAGGATCCAGCAATTCCCCTTCAAGGTACATATCTGAAGGAAACAAAATCACTATCTCAAAGAGGTATCTGTATCACCGTGTTCACTGCAGCATATTTACAACAGCCAAAACATAGCAAGAACCTAAGTGCCCATCAATGAACAAATGGATTGAATGGATAATGTGATAAACATGTGTACACACACACACACACACACACACACACACACACACACACAGAGGAATATTATTCAGCCATAAAAAAGAAGGAAATCTTGCCACTTTTACAACATGGATAGACCCTGAGGATTTTATGCTAAGTGAAACAAGTCATACAAAGAAAGATAAATATCATATGATCTTACTTATACGTGGCATTTTAAAAATCAAGCTCAGAAACAGATTACATTGCGGCTGCCAGAGGGAGATGGAGGTGAAAATGGGTAAAGGTGTTCAAAAACTATAAACTCCCAGTTATAAGTTCTTCCCAGAATGTAATACACTGCATGATGATTACAGCTAACAAGATGGTATTATATATTCAAAAGCTGCTAAGAGAGAAAACCTTCAAAGTTCTCATTACAAGAAAAAATATTTATAGCTATGTGAGGAGAGGGATGTTATCTAAGCTACTGTGGTAATCATTTTGCAATATACACATATATCAAATCATTTTGCTGTACACCTTAAAATAATACAGTGTTACATGTCAATCATATCTCAGTAAAATTGGGGGTGGGGTGTTCATGGGAAACTTCTGAATGTAGAGACTGGGCTTTCTGACTGTTGATTTAAATTCAAATCCACTGCTGACGCCTAGTGTCATTAAAGACATGTCCACATAAATACCATACAAAGTTTACAGCACCACCTATATCGTCCAAAAGACAGAACCTGAATCCAACGTAGGCTTGACAGCTAACTCCCAGTTTACTAGGCAAAAAATAAAACAGAGGATAAAGAAACTTATTAAGTATTCCAAAAAGAAAGAAACAAATGCAGAACACAGATACACCAGGTGATAAATTACCAAATTTCTTCAACACATCAAAGGTATGGGGGAAAAGGGAGATTCAAAACGACTTTGAGATTCTGTCAGAAGGAACAGCTAAGAATTATTTACATCTTAATTAGAAGAATCAAACTCTAAAAAGACATATTTAAGACAATCAAGGAAATTTGAAAATGAACTCACTAGTGAACGAGACTATCAGATTATTGTTAATTTTGTTAGGTAAGATAACAGAACTGTGATTATGTAAGAAAATAACCGTATTTTTACAGCTTCCTTCTGTGATATGTTGATACATGAAACAAACACAGAAAATTTTGAAAACTGTCAAAAAGACATATTTAAGACAATCAAGGAAATTTGAAAATGAACTCACTAGTGAACGAGACTATCAGATTATTGTTAATTTTGTTAGGTAAGATAACAGAACTGTGATTATGTAAGAAAATAACCGTATTTTTACAGCTTCCTTCTGTGATATGTTGATACATGAAACAAACACAGAAAATTTTGAAAACTGTCAGTTCTGAGCGATAGGTATAAAGGGGTTCATTTTACTATTCTATTTACGTACATGTTTGAAAGCTTTCATAATAATACCTATTTACTGGCAAACTCACATTAACAATCAAAGCTCTAATTTAACACTAACTCCTCTTTTACCGCACCCAGGGCCTTCCACAAGCTGTCCTCTTAGGCAAGATTCTTTGAAAATGACTTCCGCTAACATCCCTACTGTGAGTGCCACAGCTGGCTCTTGGGGCTCACTTCCCTTCGCTGCTGTGGGAGCTGATGCACAGCATCACCAGACACATCCCTCCATCATGCTGAGTTCTCTTGGTAACATTTTTGCTTCAGTCCTCAACCACAAATCAGACTCTCCAAGAGGAGCTGAAGCCCTTCCCACCACATTCAAGAAGAGGCACAAACTCAGATGGTAAAGAATCTGCCTGCAATGTAGGAGACCCAGGTTTGATCCCTAAATTGGGAAAATCCCCTGGAGAAGGGAGTGGCAACCCACTCCAGTATTCTTGCCCGGAGAATCCCGTGGACAGAGAAGCCTGGCAGGCTACAGCCCATGGGTTGCAAAGAGTCAGACACAACCGAGCGACTACTACACATACCCACAGATACACACAAGATGGGATAGACACAGCACTTCCACGGATTTCCAATATAAATTCTCCCCAGAAAATCCTCTCTCGGACCTAACTCTTTTACTTTATATGAAGAAATTTCAAAATTATCCAATTCGTTCCTGTTATCTTCTTTGAAATTCTGAATCCTGATAATTTCTCGCAACTCACTTTGACATTTGATATACAACTTTTTTGGTGCCTCAGCTGAAAATTCCAACTTGTGAAAAATGCAGGGTACAACAGAAACTACCACAACACTGTAAATCAACTATACGTTAATAAAATTAATTTTAAAATAAATAATTAAAATTTTAAAATGCATGAATATATTGCCATCAGGAGGTCAAAGTGGCTCTAACAATGAAGTGGTTATTTAGATTACATGAATTAATTTTTGTGAACATATGGTCCAAATCATAAAGTGAAAGTCACTCAGTCGTGTCGATCCCATAGACTATACAGTTCATGGGATTCTCCAGGCCAGAATACTGGAGAATACTGGAGTGGGTAGCCTTTCCCTTCCCCAGGGGATCTTCCCAACCCAGGGATCGAACCCAGGTCTTCCATATTGCAAGTGGATTCTTTACCAGCTGAGCCACAAGGGAAGCCCAAACCATAAGACCCTAAGCAAAGATACCAGGTTTTTTCAAAAGACCTTAAAATATTTTGTCTCATCCAAAATTAGACAAATTCGTTCAAATATCGATTTATTTCATAAAGTACATCAGACCCTTTCAGGAAATTACTTAAGGTTTCAGATAAATACACAAATGTACACATACATACACAACAGAATTAGTGATATCTGACAAACTACACATTAGTGAACCAAACATGTTTTTTACTTAAAGCCGGACTTTCAATCAAATAATCTATGAACTGCCCTCCTTAACAAAATAACATTTTAAAGCTCTGTAATTTATCTTAGAAGAAAAAATAAATTTATCTCATTTTGTCAGTTCAACCATATCATTTAGATGAGTGCCTACTGACAGGACAGAAGTCATCAGAAAATTGAATTCAGTGTGCATCATGTAATATACAATCACATCTTTTATTTTAGCATATCCTAGAAAGGTCAAGCATTATGCCAGCCATTACCATACTTCCCATCTTAAGAAAACCTACAGCCACTGGTGAGGGAGAAGTCACTGGTTGCAAACTGTTCTTTTCTTTTGTTTTATCACAGTTTGGTTGTATTAAATGAATTATAATTGGCAAAGATCGGGGCTTCCTAGGTGGCACTAGTGTTAAGCAGCCCCCCTGCCAATGCAGGAGACGTGAGATGTGAGACGTGGATTCAGTCCCTAAGTTGGGAAGATGCCCTGCAGGGGGTAGGGCAACCCACTCTAGTATCCTTGCCTGGAGAATCCCCATAGACAGGGGAGCCTGGAGGGCTACAGTTCATAGGGGGAGGGTAGGGCAACCCACTCTAGTATCCTTGCCTGGAGAATCCTCATGGACAGAGAAGCCTAGTAGGCTAGAGTTCATAGGATTGCAAAGAGTCAGAAACAACTGGAACAACTTAAGCACACACACACACAATTGGCAGAGATCTATGCAAGTAGAGTTCTAAGTGATAAAACTTCAGGTCACACCTGAATCATCTGCTTTATATGGCGACACTGAGCTTAACAGAATGTATAGAAGGGATAAAGTTCTTCTAAATGCATCCTGGCTATTTTATTCACCTCTCTATTGACCCAGCAATTCCACTCCTAACCAGGAAAACTGAAAAGCATTTATTCACACAAAAACTTGTACACAAACTTGTCCATAATATAATAGTTAAAAATTAGAAACAATCTAAATATCCATCATGATGAATGGATAAACAAAAAGTAGTATATTCACAGAATGGAATTATTATTCAGCCATAAAAAAGAACAAAGTACTGCACGTGTACAAACACACTACCACGTGACGACCCTTGTAAATGTCAGGTGAGTGACAGAAGGCAGACACAAAAGGCCCTGTACTGGATGACTCCATGTTTACAGTATGTCTAAAAGAGCCACGTCTATAGAGACAGAAAGTAGATTGATTGCCAAAGACTTGAGAGTGGGGAGAGAACAGGAAGTGATGGTGAATGGGAACAGGATTTCTTTTTGAGGTGATGAAAATGTTCTGGAATGACAGTGGTAACAGTGGCACAAATTTGTAAATACATTAAGTGACACTGAATTGTCTACTTTGAAAGGTGAATTTTCTTTTTTTGGTAAGTGAATTATATCTCAATTTTTAAAAAAATTCATACCACTGTACATTCAGTCATCTTTTTCTCTTCTGTCAACAAGTTGATCTAATGTGTATCTGGGACTAGTCAGCCAGATCATTCTTACCTGTGCACCTTTGATCCAAGACATTCCCCAGGCCTTTCTCTCTACCTCTCAGCACTCCCCCTCCTTTCAGTTCAATCCAGTTAAGTCGCTCAGTCGTGTCTGACTCTTTGCGACCCC
>SJYX01024061.1:389900-404431 GCA_006410675.1 Oreotragus oreotragus | reverse complement strand
AGCCCATCTTTGCATGAAATGTTCCCTTGGTATCTCTAATTTTCTTGAAGAGATCTCTAGTCTTTCCCATTCTGTTGTTTTCCTCTATTTCTTTGCATTGATCGCTGAAGAAGGCTTTCTTATCTCTTCTTGCTATTCTTTGGAACTCTGCATTCAGATGCTTATATCTTTCCTTTTCTCCTTTGCTTTTCGCTTCTCTTCTTTTCACAGCTATTTGTAAGGCCTCCCCAGACAGCCATTTTGCTTTTTTGCATTATTTTTCCATGGGGATGGTCTTGATCCCTGTCTCCTGTACAATGTCATGAACCTCATTCCATAGTTCTTCAGGCACTCTATCTATCAGATCTAGGCCCTTAAATCTATTTCTCTCTTCCACTGTATAATCATAAGGGATTTGATTTAGGTCATACCTGAACTCTTCAAAGTGCAGATCAAGTCCCGCTGTTTCCAGGACACTTTCCATCCTGAGCTGACTAGTCTGCCAGAGGACAGGTAAGCCTTTGATTCATTCCTACCCATCAACACTGGTGAATGCAGTTGAACAATATACAAACCACTCTATTTATAGCTGCTGATAGGGCTTTTTCTTTATATCACAGACTGGAAATATAAAGATCATGCAGTCCTTTCATATATGTTCTCAATTATAATGATCACTTAGAAGGCTTGTGTCTAATACATGCCTTCTTTCAGTTAAACATTCTTTGAAAAATGAGGAGTGTATTATTTTACTTCCAAATAATTACATAACTTTGCAAAAACAGGATTGTATTAAAAGATGAGCTAAATTGAATTACTGCCCCATGACATGGATTAAAGGATATTATTCCAGTTATCCTAACAAAAGGATTATCATAATATACAGTGGCTCTTTCAGAGGGATATCAGTATATGCATGAAATATACTAATAGCACCCTAATAATCAGAATTCATGACTAAAGAAGCTTACAAAATCTTATTTCCAACTAGCATTCTAATACAAACCCTTGAATTATTTCCACAATATGCCTCTGAGCACTCGTTTATTTGTTGTAACACTTAAGAAATAAAATATTTTCTCTTTAAACATACTCCCTACAGAATTCTTTCTTGCAGAAAGGAGCAAAGTCAATATAAATAATTAAGAATTGCTTCTTCTTTGTTAATTTTGAGTCACCTTCCTCAATTAATTCCAACATATTAATATATACCCTTTGTTTACTGCACATACTGCATGCAGAGATAAACTATTAAGAGTATCACACAATGCCTTTTTGAAGTTGCATTTGATTTGAAGCTATTCAGCATCTTTCAACCTATGCCCCATGTCAATAATGACTATTTAATAATTACAATCATCCCCTTATTAGCTTGGCATTTCATTTTCCAAGCCCTATGGCACCCTACAGTTGAAGGCAAGGAAAACTCTCTGTTGATTAGTTACTTAAGACCAGCAACAATAACTATGCTGGAGAGAAGGCTACTTGGGAGAGGATTACATAAGAGCTGGACTCAACAGCTTCAGACAGAGAGCAGCAAATTATAAACCCAAGTACTTCGCTGCATGTAAGCAAATTGGCTAGCTGAAATGCTAATTGCCTTTCAGCAAAACTAAAGACAGACAGGGGACCTTGTGCTTCAGAGAATGAAATGCATTTTTACTCCACTTCTGCACTATTCTGCTGAGAATCGTTTGAAATCTGTTCATAAAGGTAGCTCTTTCCCTAACCTTTAAATTGTGGGAATTTTATTTAGCCCCTACCACCAACGTGCTGATGTGCCAAGACTGGAACAGATGGTTGGACTTAAGCCATGTTAAGCCCCTAATAAAGTAAAGCATGAAAGAATGCTACTCCCAAATACATAGTACGAATCAAGAAAACATGCCCAGGGAGAAGGAATTTTAAATGACACTTAAATTTATGAAATGCAAATAATCTTTAAAACTAACATTTAAAATGTAAAGACATTCAAATGCATAGAGAGAGAACTGGCATTGTCGGTCTCAGATAGAAGCCCCAGCCTTCCTTTATAACTAATAATTTTGTATTAGTTCAAAACTCATGGATGGACCACTATCCCAACAGTCAGTTTGACTCCTTTAGATGAAAAGCACTGCATTCTGAGTTTTCAGAATCCTGAATAAATGAATGAGAAATTGCCCTTTCAGCATCCTGCCCCCACTAGGAGGGACAGGCAGACTTACGCCTGACTGAACCCGAAAGGGCCCCGTGACCACCTGCCCAACAGCTGTGGGAGGGACTTGGCGTGGAACATTTTAAAGTGTATAGTGTGTCACAGTGGAATCAGAAAACACAGCCTTTGTATCACCACAGCCTCCTGTGTCCCAGTTCCACCCTCCTCTCCTCTGCCACACCTCTTATCAGGACCACAGAGCTCGGTTGCTCTGGCTTCCTGTGTGGCCGGACATCCCAACATATCAGAGAATCCTCCATACATTCAAAGATGCCTTCTGCCCCCCAGTCCTGCCCGCTGAAGGGAAAAAAATAGACGTGCATTACGTGGCAAAATCAACTTTCTGTACTACTTCATTCTGCCTGAGAGGGCAAGAGTCCAATTTATTAGCGGCATGCTTATCTTCATTTCTCAGCAAACATCTTTGTTTATAGAACAGTTGAGTGAGAGAGTACTAAGACTAAATAGAGTTTTAAACCATCAACGGTTTAAATAAATAATTCAGCTCTCACCCTGATTAGGCGGGAGTTAATAGAAGGAAGACATCTCTCTGGCTAGATGGTCACCAAAACCTTTGGGCAATGGAGTTCCTGATGATTTTTCTTTTATTTTTTTCTGTACCGTTTGAATTTTCTACATGAATTTGTATTAACTTTACAACTGGAAAAAAAGTTATCTGCAAGTTAGAGAGATGTGTACACTCAACTGTGTGTAATACTTAGCTGTGTGATTTTTTTTTTCCCCATGAAATCAGGGAAATGCCCATCCATCTCCATGGTAACATACTATTTACATTTGATAGTAAAATTAAATAATCGTCATCCAAGCAGCTTAATATACTTTCTGAGCATGTATCAATTGTCTAGTTGCTCTGTACACGAAGCCAAAGTGGTGATGGTATAGTGATTTTACTGTGCAAACCCTGGGTCTAGTGCATCAAAACTAGATCCAAACTCTGGACCCTTGTCACAGGTAAACAGGTGGCAAAGCCATTTACTCAATATATCACTTTGCTAAATCCTACAGATACTAGAAAAATACAAAATAGAGTCACTGTCCTCAAAGATATTGTGTCCTAATTGGGGCAACCTTGAAATTTTCAATAACAGTAGGTCAGCAATATTTAAAAAAGCATGAGGCAGCATTTGGTTGAGAAGCAATAAACTAAACACTTAATGACCAACTTAATCTGTTAACATGCTTCTCACTTACTTGTTTCTGGGAATGTACAGATCTAAAGTCATAAATGGGAAAACAGAATATGTGACTTTAAGTGAGTCTCTTAACTTAGAAAGTTCCAGTTTCCCCAAATATAAAATAAAAGGGATTAGTCTAGTTTGGCTGCAAGCCTCCTCCCAGTGCTTGAGGATTTCAATGCTACGTTCACAGCCTATGAATTTCTGAGCAATAAAGGATCACACACCTAATCTGAGTTAAAATGTGTTTTCTTTGTGGACCTTTCCAGAGCATAGATCTTTCTGCTTCAGTTTCTTCATTTGCAAATCAAATAATATTTGCCAAGTAAATACAAAGCTGGTATATAGTGGACTTTCGAAAAATGTGGCATACTATTATCACTCATCGTGGGAATATGTACAAAAGGGTTTAGTCACAGCTGATTCCTCTGTGAACACTTTTTCTTTGCATGTACCAAGGCCAACGATACCGCCAACTAGAAAGATATCTGAAATACTTTTGTGTAACCCTAGCCTCCCTAATAGCATTTCTATCCATGATTATTACAAAAGTATTTGTGTTCCAAACATACCTTATGTTATCATTTTCTGACAAAGAATATAATTAGCACTCAATATTTGTTAAGTATATATACAACACAAACTATAACTGTTATTAAAATATAATAAAGGTGTGGCTAATTCAATATTTGTTAAGTATATATACAACACAAACTATAACTATTATTAAAAATATAATAAAGGTGTAGCTAATTCATCATTTCTATATCTGATGATATTAAAACTCCATGTGTTTAAGGGATTAATCTCCAAAACATACAAACAGCTCATACAGCTCAATATCTAGCAAACAAACAACCCAATCAGAAAATGGGCAGAATATCTAAATAGATACTTCTCCAAAGAAGATATACAGATGGACAAAAGACACATGAAAGGATGCTCAACATTGCTAGTTATTAGAGAAATCAAAATCAAAACTACAAGGTGTCACCAAATTTATACTTTAAGAGATAATTCAGAGATTCAAGTTGCCCAAAAGCCTACAGAGTAATAAACGACCCTCCTTCACCACCAAAAAAAAAAAAAAGAAGAAGAGACAGCAGCACACTCTCTCTTTCTATGCACACAGAGAGGAAAGGCCAGGACACGGCAAGAAGGCGGCCGTCACAAGCTAAGAAGAGAGCCCTCACCAAACATCAACCTTGCTGGCACCCTGAACTCGACCTTTCAGCCTCCAGAACGGTAAGAAAACACATTTCTGTTCTTTAAGCCACTCAGCCTGTGGTCTTCTGTTCTGTTAGCCCAAGGTGATTAACATAGCCTCATTTTGGGTTTAAAAACTGAGTGTCTCCCATTTGGCCAGACACAAACCCTTTGTACTAGGGCTGCTGCAACAGCACAGTAGGGACAATATGTTCATTTCCTATTTCTGCTGTAACAAACGACCATAAGCGTCGTAGTTTAAAGCAACACAAATTTATTCTCACACAGTTCTGGAGGTCAGAGGTTTGGTGTCTTTCCGGGCTAAAATGAAGGCGTTGGGAGGGTTGGCTGCTTCTGGAAACTCTGGGAAGAAGCGTTGCTTTTTCCAGCTTCTAGAGGACGTAAAGGTCCCTTCTCTCCACCCTCAAAGCTGGTTGTGTGGCATCTTTTTTCTATGAGCTCCTGCCTCCCTCTTCTAAGTGCCCTTGTGATTACATTGGACCCACCCAGATTATCCAGGAAAACCTCTTAATCACAACAGCAAAGTCCCTTTGCCATATAAGGTAACATGTTTACAGGTCCAGGGTCAGGATGTGAGTACTTTTGTGGGGCTCTCATTCAGCCTACCACAGGCAACAGCTGGTCTATAAGCATTTTGGGGGGATTCCCAGAAGAAGCCGAAGTCCAGAGGAGCAGAGTCTTGTGAGGCTACCCGTGTTCAGCAGTGACCTCTAAGTTTATATGCAGGGCAGTTATGGGTTAGCAGCCAATGGCTGGCCATTCCCCAGGGGAACCGGGGCAGAGGCACTGAAGGCGAAACTGCGGACAGGCCTGGACTGGCTGCTCCGCTCGAGAGGAGCCCTGTGGGCAGCATGCTGGAAAGAGCCCCTTTGTCCTCAGGCTGTACTGCAGCAGGTGCTCCCTAGCAGCATCATGGACAGCTGGACACACAGAGCCAAGACCCAGGCCACTAGGCTTGGCTATAGCCCCACAGTGACAGGCCGGGAGGTCTGGCTCTGAAAGCGAAGAGGAACTAAAGAGCCTCTTGATGAAGGTGAAAGAGAAGAGTGAAAAAGCTGGCTTAAATCTCAACATTCAAAAAACTAAGATCACGGCATCCAGTCCCATCACTTTGTGGCAAATAGATTGGGAAAAGTGTAAACAGTGACAGACTTTCTTTTCTTGGGCTCCCATATCACTGTGGACAGTGACTGTAGTCATGAAATTTAAAGATGCTTACTCCTTGGAAGAAAAGCTATGACCAATCTAGACAGTATATTAAAAAACAGAGACATCACTTTGCCGACAAAGGTCAAAGTTATGGTTTTTCCAGTAGTCATGTATGGATGTGAGAGTTGAGCCATAAAGAAGGCTGAGCACTGAAAAATTGATGCTTTTGAATTGTGATGCTAGAGAAGACTCTTGAGAGGCCCNACAGAGACATCACTTTGCCGACAAAGGTCAAAGTTATGGTTTTTCCAGTAGTCATGTATGGATGTGAGAGTTGAGCCATAAAGAAGGCTGAGCACTGAAAAATTGATGCTTTTGAATTGTGATGCTAGAGAAGACTCTTGAGAGGCCCTTGGGCTCCAAAGAGATCAAACCAGTCAATCCTAAAAGAAATCAACCCTGAATATTCCTTGGAAAGACTGATGCTGAAGCTGAAGTCCTTTGGCCACCTGATATGAAGAGCCAACTCATTGGAAAAGATCCTGATGCTGGGAAAGATTGAAGACAAAAGGAGAAGGGGATGACAGATCACCGACTCAATGGACGTGAGTTTGAGAAAGCTCTGGGAGATGGTGAAGGACAGGGAAGCCTAGTGTGATATGGTCCATGGAGTTACAAAGAGTCAGACATGATTTAGCAACTTAAGAACATCACCACCAACAGCAAAGCACCAGCCTGTAGAAATGGGTCCTCCGCTTCCCTTGTTGCCACAGCGATGACCTTCTGGAAAAGGTTTTAGTACAATTCAAGCCAGGTAAACAAACATATGGAGACATTCTCTGCATACCCTACAGACACAGATGCCTCCCTCACCAAGCAGAGTGTTGTGACATGACCCCTCACTCTGACCACTCCTACTGAATCCTCTGGGCAGCAGTACCTACTAATACACCTCAGGATGAAGGAATTAAACATCATGACCCTGTCTGACACAGTGACCCTGCCCTTGATGTCCAGAGCCGCAGAGCCTCTCAAACATGGGCTTTAAACCACAGCAGGGGATTTCCCTGGTGGTCCAATAGTTAAGTGTTTGGCATTTCAAGGCAGGAGGCGTGGGTTCAATTCCTGGTTGAAAGCTATGATCAAACATGGCTTGAGGCCAAAAAACCAAGACACAAATCTGAAGCAATATTGTAACAAATTCAATAAATAAATAAAATTAATTTAATTTATTTGCTTCTGCAAATAAATTAAATTTAATTTAAAAATTATAAAAAATAAACCATACAGCAGGACTTCCTTGGCGGTCCAATGGTTAAGACTCACTGCTTCCACTGCAGTGGGCTTGATTCAATTGCTGGTAGGGAAACTAAGATCCCACATGCAGAATGGTGCAGCCAAAAGAAAACAAAACCACACATCATTTGGTGAACTCCTAAATCTGTGTGTCAGGGGATGGTGGCTGTGCAGGGCTTGAGGGGACACCAGGATTACACACAGAGGGCGTGATCACCACGGAAGAGGCAAGCATTCATGGAATGCTGATGGGAAAGATAAAATAACACCCTAAGTTGCTAATAAACACTGGCAGGATGAGCAAACAAATGTATTGAGCCCACCTGTCCCAGTGGGAGAGGTTGACTGCCAATCTGGGGTAGTAGGGGGTCAGAGCTAACTCATTCATTCATTTACCTACCCGGCAAATGTTTGTCTAATGTGTGGTGTGCCAAGTAACACATTCAGCAAAGATATACAAAGATGAATCAAGTGTGGCTCTTGTCCTCATAAAACTCCTAATCCACGGAGATAAACAAGTACATTAAAAATGTCAATGTGAATGATAAAAACAGCAATAAATATATGTAAGAATGTTGCAGATGTACAGGAAAGGGAGTGACTGACTTTGAAAGTTGACATTTTTAACTATTCAATCTGCCAGTCATACAACAAATATTTCTTGAGTGCCAACCATATACCAGGCTCTCTGTGGGCACTGGACATACAGGGGTGACAGGACACACAATCACTGATCACACAGAGGTTAATTTCCACCTGTGAAATACCCAGAATTGGCATATTCATAGCAATAGCAAGAAGACTGGTAGCTGCCTAGGACTGGGGGGACTGGAAAAAATGTGGGAAATAGCTGCTAATGGGTATGCATATTTGGAGAGAATGATTTAAAAATGCTCTGGAATTGATTGTAATGATGACTGCACAACTCTATGAATATATTAGAAACAACTGAATTATACTTTTAAATAGGTGAATGTTTTGAATGCAAATACTATCTCAATAAAGCTGAGTTTTTTAAAATGATGGTGGTAGAAAAACATAATTAAGTGGTCACAATAGCTTGTGAAGACTTCCAGGTTGGAGAAGTCCAGGGGCTTCCAACAATGTCTGGAAGATTTCCCAGCAAAGGTGACCCTGAAATTGAAATTTATTTCTGGGGAAGGGCTTCGGCAAAGTTAAAAGCTAAAACAGTTCTAGAGGGAAACATGCAGAGGGAAGAAAAGGCATGGTGCATTTGAAAAACTGAAGAACATTCTAGAAAGCTTGAGAAGAAGACAGATGTGAGGAGGAGTGGGGAGAGGTACAAACGAAGGTACAGACCATTTCACGAAAAGCCTTACAGTTTCCACAAGGCATGACCCCATCTCAGAGGCAAAGGGAATCCATTTGAAGGTTTTAAGAGGGCACTGATGGGAACCAGGTATGCATCTTAGTCATCTAGCCGACAACTGTCTAATGATAGCACCTTTGATGTGGGAGGCCTGGTCTCAGGCATAATGTTGGGAACAGAACATACTACATAATTATGGGAGATACTGACAATAAACAAGCAAAGAAATGAGCCAGGTATTTATACACTTGTGGAAAGACTCCTCTGGTAGCAAGAATGGGGGAGAACGGATTGAAGGAGAGTAAGACTAGAAACACAGAGAAAGAATAGGAGGCTCTGGACATGGTCCAGGAGAGAGATGAGTGTGTATGTGTTAGATCCTATTACATGCCTCTCTAAAATAACAGTCCCTCTATGTACATCACCCATCCCAGTCTTCCCTCTGGCCAGAAGCAGCTGCCTTCCATTGTACCCACTGAACACACCAGAAACTCACTTTTCCAGCCTTCTTTAGCTAGAGCATGGATAAGTGACTCAGTGATGACCACTGGGACCCAAGAGTAAGTCTGCAGAGAGACATCTTAGAAAGGACTTCTTCATGCATAAAAAATGACACGCAAGCAGGACGTGTCCATCTTCTTTGCTTCGTGTGATTGTGTCTACAAGTGAGCCGAGAACTGTCACAGCCATCTTGTGACCGCAGGGGAATAACATTACTTAAGGATAGTGGAGTAGAAAGTTTGAAACCACTTGTGTCTTAAATTAGCCCTGGAACTGCCCTAACTCTTACTTCTTACCATGTGAGATTTACAGAGAAACAAACAAAAAAATCTCATAGAGATTAAGTTGGGTTTTTTTCGTGTATTTTATTTACTGCAGTCCAAAACAGTGCAATGTTAGGATGCTGGTAGTGGAAGTTTAAAGAAGTAGGCAGATGCAAAATTATTTAGGAAGAAGAAACAACAGGGCTTGGTGATTAATTATCAGTGGAGAAACAGATGTCCCTGAAGTTTGTGATTTCAACAGCTCACAAACAGACTGTCACTGATAATGTCAGGGAACACAGGAAGAATATCTGATGCGGACAGTGCGGAGGTTCCTTTGATATGTCCAAGTGAAGGCTGATTGAGAATGGACAGAGAGGCAAGGGCAACCAACCCAAATAAATCCAACAGGCCTATATAATATTACACAGTATAAGTAGAATTATATAGTGTGGTATTATAGTTAGCACAGCAGAGTTTGTAGTGTAGTAATACACAGTATTATAATACTATAATGGGCTTCCCAGGTGGTGCTAGTGGTAAAGAATCTGCCTGCCAGTTCAGAGGACAAGGGTTTGATCCCTGGGTCTGGAAGAATCTCCTGGAGTAGGAAATGGCATCTGGCTCCAGTATTCTTGCCTAGAAAATTCCATGGACAGAGGAGCCTGGTGGGCTACATATAGTTCACGGGGCTGCAAAGAGTTGGACGTGACTGAGCACACCTGTAGTCCTATAACAGTATATACATAGGAATATACTATAATAGCGTGTTGTAATAGTAATACTATATAACGTGATATATAGTATAAATCATATGCTAAAATATTTTACATCTATATAACTAAAATATATTTAGTTATTAACATATAATATATATGTACATATACTATATATAGATACAAATCTAAGAGCTACACTTGTGTCAAGTAATTATATATCAGTCAACACAGGTTCAGCTTCTAGATTTGTAGCTGGCTCATTATAAGGACTGGATGTTGTTTATTTTACATATATATATATACATATATGGGCTTCCCTGGTGGCTCAGATGGTAAAGAATCTTCCTGTAATGCAGGAGACCCAGGTTTGATCCCTGGGTTAGGAAGATCCCCTGGAGAAGGGAATGGTTACCCACTCCAGTATTCTTGCCTGAAGAATTCCATGGACTGAGGAGCCTGGTAGGCTATAGTCAGTGGGGTTGCAAAGAGTCAGATGTGACTGAGCAACTAACACACTTTCATACATATATGGAATGTATACATATATACATATATATGGAAATGGTAGAAAATTTCATATGTTGGTATGTGTTAGCTCCTTTTTGAAGTTTTCACTGAAATTCTATAGGGAAAGGACAAATGTCCACTAAAGACAGCTGACCTTAAAGCAAAGAGAGAATAAAATACAGCTTTGCTATTACTCTGTACCTTCAGCTTGGAATAAAATTTTACTGAGAGCCACATAATCCATTGCCTTGGATTTTAAAAGTCAATTTATGTGCCCTAAGCTAAATATATAAAAATTGTGGCAGAGAATATTTGTTCCAATAATGGCATTTATCATTCTAACCCTCCCACAGGTAATAATAACTTCTAAATAAAATATAGAAAGTAAATATTTGAAGGCACAAGCTGGTAATCAAAAGCAGACAAAAACCAAATGGGATTGGACTCTTGAGGGGGTTAAAAAGACCATAAGGAGAGATCCATGTTTATATCGCTTTTCTTCTGAGGCCACTCCTGAGTCTGTATGAGTCATGAAGTGACTAAAACTTAAGGTGGAGAACCTAAAGTTTTAGTGGCTTGAAAGATTAGAGACAGAGTTTGGGGTCACCAGAAGAACTGAAAATAGGAGATTACCCCAGAAAAAAAAAAAAACTACAAAGGGAAAAACTCTTCAAATCCATGGCTGACCTTCAAACTGGTCAGACACAGGAAAGAATTTAAGGATCCCAACAGAACACAATTGCTATAGGCTGAAAGAGCTGAGCAGAGACTTCAGCTTCTCCCCTCCACAGCATGGGCAGAGTTTGGGTCCAAGTCACATCTAGCTGGAAGAATTGGTATAACTTGGAATTTCCACTGAAACAGCTATTCCTCTTAATAACGACTATATTCTGAGACGAATGGATTCATCCTAAGACCCAGGGAAAAATTTAAATGAAAATGCCATAAAAAAGTATAAAAGAAAACCTTTAAGTTCCAGGTGATTGGCCAACAGTTTGACTACCTGCTAGAATAAAAACATCATTCAAAAAAAAAATTAACTAAAATTTTCTACAAGGCATTATCCAAAATGTACAGTATACAATAAATATTTATTAGAGATGCAAAAAAAAAAAAAGGTGGTCCATAGCTAATGGAAAAAACAGTCAACAGAAACCAAAGATAATCCAGATATTGAAATTGGCAGATGAAGCCCGTAGAATAGCAATTATAAATAATTTCAAAGACTCAAAGGAAAATATGTCCTAAGGAGTGAACAGATGTGGAAAGTTCAGAAGACAAAATCTATTAAATGAATCAAATAAAAATTCTAGACTCAACAGTATAATGTCAGTAATAAAAAAATTCACTGGATGTGCTTAACAGAAAAATAGATGGGCAGAAGAGTCATTGAACTGAAGACAGATCAATAGAAATCATTGAATCTGAAGAAAAAGATACAGAAAAATATTACTAGAACCTCAGTGTCCTNTCTATTAAATGAATCAAATAAAAATTCTAGACTCAACAGTATAATGTCAGTAATAAAAAAATTCACTGGATGTGCTTAACAGAAAAATAGATGGGCAGAAGAGTCATTGAACTGAAGACAGATCAATAGAAATCATTGAATCTGAAGAAAAAGATACAGAAAAATATTACTAGAACCTCAGTGTCCTGTGAGATGTGGAGATATCTACAAAAATGTAATTGAACCCTAAAAGAGAAAGGGTAGAGATAAAAGGAAAGAAAAAATATTTGAACATATAATGAATGAAAACTTCTGAAATTTAATGAAAAAAAAAAAAATCAACTTACAGATCCAAAATCAGAATACCCCTAGCAATTAGCAGATGAGAACTATTATATATAGAATGGATAAACAACAAGGTCCTGCTGTATAGCAGAAGGAACTATATTCAATATCCTGTGATAAACAATCACAGAAAAAAATATGAAAAAGAATATGTGTATATGTGTGTGTATGTGTAACGAAATCACTTTGCTGACAGCAGAAATTAACACAACATTGTAAATCAATGACACTTCAATAAAATAAATTTTGTAAAAAAAAAAAAAGAGAGAGAGAGAAAAAATCTCACCATCCAGAGAGAAAAATCAACCTAACATTATTAGTCANTGTGATAAACCATCACAGAAAAAAATATGAAAAAGAATATGTGTATATGTGTGTGTAAGTGTAACAAAATCACTTTGCTGACAGCAGAAATTAACACACATTGTAAATCAATGACACTTCAATAAAATAAATTTTGTAAAAAAAAAAAAAAGAGAGAAAAAATCTCACCATCCAGAGAGAAAAATCAACCTAACATTATTAGTCATAATGGTAATGTAAAACAAAATCATAATGGAGTATCAATCTACACCCATTACACTGTCTAAAATCAAAAAGACAGTCAATACCAAACGTTGATGAGGATATGAAATAACTGGATTCTTCACAATAGTCTGTGGGGGTATCAAATGATGCAACAACTTTGGAGACGGTTTGACTGGTCCTTACAAAAATCAACTTTATACCAATCCAGAAATTTGACCCCTAGGAAAAACAGAATATATAGCCACCAAAATAAATGTTCACAAAAATGATCAAAAAAGTTTTCTTCATAAGAGTCCCAAATGGAAAACAACCTAACTGTTCATCCTCAGGATACAGGATAAACAAATGAAATGCAATAGAATAATAGGTATCCATTTGAAAAAGATGCTCCCAACATCAAAGCACCTAAGCATACAAAGCAAATGGGAACAGATCTGAAGGGAGAAAGAGAAAGCAATATAGTAACAGCTGAGGACTTCAAAACTCCATGTTCAACAATAGATAGATCACCCAGACAGAAAATCAATATGGTACTTGAACTGTATTGGGCTAAAGAGACTTAACAGATAAACACAGAATATTCTATCAATCAGCAGCAAAATATACATTCCTCCCAAGGGCACACAGAACATTCTCCAGAGCAGATCATACATTAGGCCACAAAACAAGTCTTAACAACTTTAAGACTGAAATCATATCAGGTACCTTTTCTAACCACAATGGTATGAAACTATAAATCAATAAAAGCAGGAATACTGGAAAATTCACAGACACGTGAAGACTGTGAAACACACTCCTGCACAACCAATAGGTTAAAGAAAAAATCAAATGAGAAATGAAAAAAAATTTCTTGAGACAAGTGAAGGAAACACAATATACCAAAATGTGTGGGATACAGCAAAGATAGTACTAGAAGAGATTACTGTGATAAGTGCCTACTTTAAGAAAAAAAAAATGATCTCGTATAAACAACCTAACTTTATAGCTCAACGAACTAGTAAAAGAAGAAAAAAAACAAAAAGCCCAAAGTTAGTAGAAGTGGGGAAATATAAAAACCACAGAAATAAATGAAATAGACTAGAAAGACAAAAAAAGATCAACAAAACTGAGACTTTGTGTTTTGAAAAGATGAAATTAAGAAAAACAGAGAATATGTCAACAAATAAAATTAGATAAGAAAGAGGAAACATTACAACTGATACCACAGAAATACAAAGGATCATAAGAGACTATACTATGAACAATTATATACCAATAAATTGTATAGCCTAGAAAAAAAAAAAAGGATAAATGCATAAATACAAATGCTCTACCAAAACTGAATTATGAAGAAATAGAAAATCTGAACATAGTGATAACATGTATATGATTGCATCATTAATTTAAAATTTTCCACAAAAGAAAAGTCCAGGAGTAGCTTTACTGGTGAATTATCAATCCTTTTCAAACCCTTCCAAAAAAAAAAAAATTTGAAGGAAGCACTTCCAAACTCATTTTACAAGTCCAGTATTAACTCTGATAACAAAACCAGACAAGTACACTACAGGAAAAGAAAACTACAAACCCATAAGCCTGATGAACACAGATGCAAAAAGCCTCAATAAAATATCAGCAAAAACAGTTCAGACTTTATTTTTTGGGGCTCCAAAATCACTGCAGATGGTGACTGCAGCCATGAAATTAAAAGACGCTTACTCCTTGGAAGAAAAGTTATGACCAATCTAGATAGCATATTGAAAAGCAGAGACATTACTTTGCCAACAAAGGTCCGTCTAGTCAAGGCTATGGTTTTTCCTGTGGTCATGTATGGATGTGAGAGTTGGACTGTGAAGAAGGCAGAGCGC